>CAVNYN010282900.1:0-22177 GCA_963692815.1 Nyctanthes arbor-tristis | reverse complement strand
ATCATTTTCTTCAACTGTATACCAGTTGGCCAGAAAATGATCAAAATCAACAGTACCGTCGCGGTCGGATGCAAATTGTTTCAAGTATCGGATGTCGCGAAGAAAAAACATTAACTTGGGCTCAAACGTGACGGAGACTGGTTGCAAGTAGTGGTAAAAGTCGACCCAGCTGATTTTTCCATCATTATCGGTGTCTATAGATCTAAACGCCTCCCTCGTCTGCGTTTTGAACTCCTCAGATGATCGTTCGAAGTGGAATTTTGCAAGTTGTATAATCTCGTCCATATTCTAGATCTCTCGCGGGAGGCAGATAGGGCTTTAGAGTATGGTAATATATTTATGTGCATGAAAGTAGGGAAATTTGGAGTTCCAAATTATTTGTTTATATATATATATATATATATATATATTTGTTCCAAGTCGAGTCCTGTTTCAGCTTGAAGTCCTTGAACTCATCTCCTTGATCTTTATCTTAAAAAAATTGAATTGAACTTTTATTAAAAACCTTTTTCTCAAGTTGATCAATTATCAAACCAAGATAATTTAGTGGCAGAATTATATTGCCACCACAATATAGTTAATTCTCACACCACATTATATACCCACCACAAATAATTTATATTTTTAATTATCACACCACAACGCATTTATATTTTTTTTAACCCGCATTTTAAAAGTTAAAAAAAAAAAAAATAGTAGCAAAATCAAATTGCCACAAAACCCCTTTCTTCATCTTCTTTATCTTCTCTCACAACATTCCACGCCTTCTTCATCTCCCCCATTCAATAATCTTTAAGAAACCCCGTTCGCACACCACCATTTCCAACAATTCATGTTTTTCCTTGAGGAAACTGACAATTAAGCCGGCATTCCTATAACTCAATAGTGATGTAATGAGAGGAATCAATAAATAATGAGATTCTTTACCTATAAAGATATGCACAAACTGGCCTGTGATGAGAGGAGAATCTTGAGATTCTTTACCTTTATTTTCATTTATGCATGCATGTATTTGATATTTTGTGCACACATTTATTCTCGATTTTTCCCCAAAAAATAAAAGATAAGAAAGAAATAAAACTTTTCTTTGATTAAATTTATGAGTTCAACTTTTTTGGAGCTTGGTTTGAATATTTTGTTGTTTGAGGTGTTACTTTAGTTATCTGCAAAAATGAGAAATTAGGATTAAGCTATATTATGACTTGTGCAGTCAAAATGGTATCATGTATAGTATTTGGTGATAGTGGTTCAAGCTTTTACTAAATTTCTAGTATCAATTGCTTATCCCAACCAATAATCGTGAAAGTCTCCAGATCATAGATTATTCACGGCCTTGTGGTTGATGCCACCGCCGCTGCGGCACTTGGTCGCCACGCCTGCAAGCTTACGAGAACAAAGAAAGTGAAGATACATTATCGTAATGGAAAAAAAGCGGGTTTTTATCTTACAACTATGATGTGTAGGAATGGCAACGGGACGAGTATTACCCGATACCAGCGAATACTCGGCCCCGCCAATACCCGGCCCGTTAAATATCCGAGCGGGTACGGGGTGAAAATTTTCGGCTCAAAGTCTTATCGGGGCTGGAACTGGTTGTGGCCGCCCTGACCTGCCCTACCCCAATACCAGGTCTCTCTCTTTTTTTTTTCTTTTTTTGAAAAAAATATTTTGTCCCTTGTAAAGTTTCGAATCTAGATGTCAAAGATGAAACTGACATGATATCTAAGATGACTTTTAATGTAGTTTTAATTCCATTTTTTCCTCATTGTTTTAATTATCTTTTAACGGGGCGGGTAATGGGTATTTTTCTTGTACCCACCCCAAATCTCCTCTGCGCCTGTACCCACCATGTACCCGATTGAATCGGGTACCGGGCGGGGGATTCCTTAATAGGGCGGGGACGAGGGAAGGCATACACGTCCCGAACCTGCCTCATTGTCATTCCTAATGGTCTGATGTTGTGTGAGAAGAAAAGAAAAGAGGTTTTAAAAGAAGATTATTTAAATAACTTTATTTGGAGATATTTAAGTAAATAGCAAAGTGCAGTGTGATAATAAATTAGCGTAGCAGGGTTTCCTTTTTTGGGGGGTATTTGGGGGGAGAACAAAATTGGACCGTTAAGTCATTGACTAATGGATAAGAAATTCTCCTACATGCCGTCACATCTTATGAGTCTTGATCGAGACCAGAATAATTTAAAATCTATTTTGACAATTAATTATAATTGAGTTTAACTATTCTAATGACATGTATTAATATTGATAGAAGTATATCAACTTACTCTGACGCTCATTTTAGTGTGTACACAAATATTTACTGTAATACCCTTGCATTGTACAGAACTTTGCTCCTAACAATTTTTCCTAGGGTTGAACAAATGAACCACCAAACTAAAAAATCGAACCTATTCGCAAAAATGGTTGAGTTAGTTTGATTTGAAAATTGAAATGGTTTGGTTTAGTTTATGTTTTGATGTTTAAAAAACCGTTTAAAATGAACCAAACTGTATTTTATATTTTAATTAAAAAATTATTAACGTGTGAGTAATATGAGGGAAAAAATATCAAAGGACTTAATTCATTTATGATTGTCAGATTCGTTGACTGAGTTTGGTACTCTAATAAGGAATTACTTGTGATAGTTTGGTTCATTTTAGTATTTTAATAAGCAAATTTTTGACTAGTTTAATTAATTAATACCCTTAAAAAATTTCTAAAGAAATTATATAGTAGTTAACTGACAATGTTTTTTCTAAAATTTTAATGTTTAGATGCTTGAACAAAATAACACTTCCATAAACAAATTCTGACAATAAGTCATTTGAAGTTTATGTATTATTTTGACTTTTTTATCTATTTGTGATATTCCAATGTTTGTGTTTTAGTAAAATTTACTAACTTTTGATGAGTTTCATATTGATGTTAGTATTTAAAAAGCATATTAGTATGATAGAATATTTATATTTATAAAATTATTATGTTTTAAGTCTATTTTCATTACGTGAGTACAGAAATCGTGGTTTAAACCGAACCAAACTGAAAAAACGGGTTTGGTATGGTTTGAAAAATTAAATGGTTTGTTTGGTTTACAATTTTTCTAAACCGACTCCAATAGTTAGGTTTAAAAATAAATTAAAAACTACCCGAACCAAACTGTGTTCATCCCTAATTTTTGCAATAATATGTGTGTATGTTTATGTATGGCCATTCAAACGTGCGCGTGTTACACGTGTATTATGATAAATATATTTGAAATGTATTATATTTATTAAAAATATTATTATGAATGTACTTCTCTGTAAATAATAATATTATTTTTTGTCAACATTACATTACTTTATTTCTCATATATTATCTTATATTATCTTATATATATACATATATATATATATGTATATATTAATTAAAGTAGGATAATTGTCGTTTTCCCTCCAAAACAACTATCCTACTTTTATATACTTCTTTTATTTTATTTTTGTATTAATAATAATAATATAATAATAATAGTAATCCATTAGTGTTATCCATTAATTTTATTTTGCTATTATTCTATTTTATAATAATAGATCAAATTTTGTATACGATTTTATTTTATATATAATATGTTATTTGTTATCCATTAGTATTTCTTATATTTGTTCTATTAGTTTTTAGGATATCTTCAAAGATTTAATATTTATTCAAAATTCTAACAGTTGACAGACAATTTTCAAGTGTTGAGTTATTACGTCTTCCTTCTTATTTCAATTAAATACCTACCCGTGAACTTAATGGTATAATAATAAAATTAAATTAAATTAAATCAGTGTAAAAACTTTTACTTTAATTCAATATGATAAACCACAACTCATAAAACGTATGACTATACGTTTAATACATTATTACTTAATTTATTGTTTTTTCTAGAAACATATGTATTGGTAAAAGTTTAAGTTGAAGGGATACAACAGTAATAATATTCGATTGGGATGATTATTTAGAACAAAAATAAAAAATTCTTTTAGAATAAAAATTTAAGATGAAGGGATATAATAGTAATAATATTTGATAGTTTCACCAAAAAAAAAAGAAAAAAAAAGTTGATGATGATGATTTAGAACAAAACTAAAAAATTCTCTTAATTCTTTTTAGAACGGAAATGGTTAAAAATTAATGTTAAGGGTAAATCATATAGAATTTATTTCTTTATTGTAATGTTGCTTCCCTTGGTTTAGAGCGGAAATGGTTAAAAATTACTGTTAAGGGTAATTCATATAAAATTTATTTTTTTATTGTAATGTTGCTTCCCTTAGGTCTTGTGCAATAGGAGGCTTTATACTTTAAATTTTTTAGAATAGATTTAGTGAAATAGTGATTTCTTTAAGAGAATGTATATATGAGGAAATGCGAAAAATAATTTTTCCAAGAATATGTGGTGGAGAATGAATATGTGGAAAAGAATTCATTCTGATAAATAAATATCAACTACACCCCTAATATACATAAACAGAATGTGGGTGTTGGGTAATTCTGGAGTTATATAAATTTCATATACTCTCTTTTCCATACTTTCTTGATTTCCATAGTCAACATGAAATTAAGTTTGTGTTACAAAAATTCTTTATTCTCATTTTCATTACTTAAGAGTATTGTTCATGAATGACAATTTAATTAACTTTGCGCTAAGTGAAAATATTATATATTTTAATTTGATTATGTTTATATATATTAGTACGCAATAAAATTGTGATTATTTAGTTTTTAAAATTACCACACATTTTTTCCCACTAATTATTCTAGTCCGTGCAACGCACGAGTATAAAACTAGTATCTTCTAATAACACATTACAATGTGATAACACTGACATTCGAAACAAAGCATTACTATGACTAAAAAAATTTATTTGTTGTACTTAAACCATATCCATATATGATGGGATTTCAAGTAAAGGCATACGATATTATTATTATTATTATTATTATTATTATTATTATTTGAAGCTATACGATATTATTATTATATAAAAAATATATATAATTGAAATCACTTTGTTAGCCTTTTGCCCCATGAGCTGCTATTTCTTGGCAGCACTACATATACGAGTCTTACATAGTGCCTCAATGTATGGATTGGTGCCCTTCAAACATCGGTCACAAATCATCACCGTTAATAAGCTAAGCTTTATCAACAGTAAATCTAATTGTTTGGTATCGTTTATAATTAAATTGGTTTATAATATATCTAGAAATTTGAAATTTTTGAGACATGGTTTAATTTGATTGGTTAAATTTTATTGAAAAGTGAAAAGTTGTTATTTGATGTGATGGATGTGCGTGTCAATTGTAAAATTTGTCACATGTCTCAAAAATTTAAAATTAAGAATGTATTATAAAATTATATATTTATAATACATTCCAAATCGGGTGATATCCTCCTTTTGCTCTCATCCTTCGAGGGTATTTGGTTTAAATTTTTGATAATTGATTTTGTGAAAGAAGTAACTTTTTGAGATAGTCTGTAATTAAAAAGTAAAGAAAAGCTATGAACTTATATGTAAAATTATTTTAATAGATAAATGTATTGCTGAAATTTGAGAGAGAATTTTTGAAAATCCAAATCAAGCAAGCTTTTAGTTGTTTTTCAGGATTTACTCATGCATCCACCTTTTGATTTTCTAAACCAAACTATATTTTTGCAATTTGGTATTGCAGATTATCAACAGAGAAAATTATTACAGTTCAAATAAGTTCAAAAAAATTATTCGTCTAGGATTTTTGAATTAATATGGATTCATTCTTGGTAACTTATTTTCTAATTTTTGGATGAAAAGAGATTGTTTGAAATTTGTGGTGAAAAAGTAGAGAAAGTGTATGGGGGAAATGTGAAAAATTTATCGTTTATAGAGAACGTATAGTTGATATGAGTTTGATTTGTTCTAAAATTTGTAGTGAAAAAAATAGTAATGAAGAATAAGTTTAGAGTACAAAGATTAATTGTAATAATATTATGTGATACTGTACAGTAAAATAACAAGAAAAAAAATGATGCTGATATTAGAAAAAAATAGAAGGGTAACTAAAAATTAAAAAATTGTAAAGAAACAAATTAAATCATTCTTTACTAGTACTTCTAATGAACATCCTCATTGAACTTATCACATACAAATTGATGAACTGCTAAATTGATGAGGAATAATATGAAGGTAGAAAGATATAAGTTTAAGACTCTGAAAGGGTAACCAATAAATGAAAGGTAATTGGTTATTTCAATGTAGAAACGAAACTGGCATATATTTATTTTTATTGTTATTTTTTATTTTTGAAGGAATGAAACTTATTCATTAGAAATATCATGATTGAGTACATTTAAAATAAAAGTAGGAGTTTCTCAGCCCATTCCATGGACTTTGACATAGAACCAGTCACCCTAGCCAGCCGATGAGCCACATGGTTTGCAGATCTCTGAGTATATGAAAAGCGTACATTGTTTAATTCAGATAATAAAGATCGACAATCGCCAACTATAAGCCCCAAATGTGAATTGTCCTCGTTGGGACTTTGGAGAGCTTGAAACACCATTAAAGCATTCACCTCGATGATAACATTACAAAGCCGTCTTTGCTTAATGCAGTTAAGCCCCTCTCTGACCCCTAACGCCTAAGCGATCATAGGATGAAATGAACCATTTAAAGGTACAGCTTTAGCTCCCTTAAATGAGGCTGTATAGTCTCAGATAATCATTCCAATGCCACAACAATTATGGTCCGCGAAGATGGCAGCATCAACATTTAGCTTTAGGAAATCAACATCAGGTTTTTGCCATGGAATGAATTGTCTCTACTGGTCCATTGCATAAAAATGGTAGTTGGAAGAATCTGAGCCTCTCTCTAATGAAATAAGTGTTTCATGTCAAGATCAACGACCTTACCGGTAATGAGAACCTTAGAGTGCCAGATTACATTGTTCTGGTTATTCCACAAGCTCCAGCAAATCATGGCAACCGTCCGCCAATCTTTCCTAGGGACTTTGTCAAAAATCAGCATTAACCAATCATTAAAAGAATAAACAGCTCTAGTGATAAACCTAATAGTGGACACCATCCAAACTTTCTTAGCATAGGGACATTCAATTAGAGAATGAAAAATAGATTCATCTTCTTCCAAGCATGCCTGACAACGGGCTTCAATTGGTACCCGTTTAGAGAGCAAAAGATCAGCTGTAGGAAGAATATTAACCACAGCTCGCCATAATATATGTTTAACCATATGGGGCACTTGAATGCGCTAGATATTCTTCCAAAGTACCTCAGGCATTGGTGAATCAAAATTACCATGGATAGAGTGCGTCAATTTGTATCCGCTTTTGATAGTGTAAAGTTCTTTTGCATCATACCACAAAAAGAGGCATCAGCCGTGTCACAACTGCTTAATGGAACCTGCTTGATAAGCATTCTATCTTGCTCATTAAAGAGATCGTTGATGATATCCCAGTCCCACTGTTGATAGTTCAGTTTCATAAGCTGCCGAATAGCAATAACATCTCCATCTGGGATCGGTTCTGTAGATGTAACAGCTTGTTGTTCATCAATCAGCCAAGGATCGTTCCAAACAAGCACTGAGTCCCCATGTCCAATCCGATATCTGCTGCCTTTCTACACGAGCTGTTTGGCTGCTATAATACTACGCCAAATGAAGCTTGGATTACGTCCCAACTTAGCATCAAGAAAGCTTGAACGAGGAAAGTATCGAGCCTTGAAAATTCTGGTGACAAAAGAGGTATGGTCTGAGGCAAATTTCCAACCTTGCTTCCCAAGAAGAGCTAAATTGACATCATGCAATCTTTTAAACCCCAATTCGCTCTGTTTTTGGTTGTACAAAGCCTATCCCAGCTTATCCAATGAATTCCTTTGGAGTTTTCCTTGCTATTTCCGCACCAGTATAAGTTCATCATCCGTTCTATCTCAGCACACAAGTCAAGCGGAAACAAAAAGATGCTTATCACATAGTTGGGGATAGCTTGTGCCACCGTTTTCAATAGAATTTCTTTTCCTGCCTTGGAAAGTAATTTTTCTTTCCATCTCTGTAGCCTTTGTCAGACCTTGTCTTTAACAAACCCAAAGATTTCTTTCCTCTTCTTGCCAATGATTGAAGGAAACCCAAGGTACCTGTCATGACCACCGTCAATATTAATTCCCAATGTTTGGCGTATATAAAGATGTCTGTCCTCTTTCAAATTGGAACTGAAATGGATAGAAGATTTATGAAGATTTATTGCTTGTCCTGACTCCTGCTCATAATCAGAAAGAACCTTTTTAATAGTGTCACACTCCTTAGAGTTGGCTCTAAAAAAAAAGAATGCTGTCATCGACAAAAAACAAATGAGAGACAACCGGAGCTCCTCTAGCAACCCTGCAACCGTGTAAATCTCTCAATGCCTCCATTCATTTCAGTATAGATGAGAGCCTTTTCTGCACATAAAATGAAAAGGTGGGGAAGAGGGGGCAAACTTGCCTCAACCCTTTTTGGGGAAAAATCGGGCCAATCTCCTCACTGCAGTGAAAAACATGATATATAACTGAAGACACACAAAGCAGCACGAGCTCAATCCATTTATGATGAAATTCCATACGTAACATCACCTGCTTAAGAAATTCCCATTGGACCCGATCGTATGCTTTGCTAATATTGATTTTAAGGGCTGCAACTCCTTCTTTCCCCTGCTTCTTGCACTTTAGATAGTGCATTGCTTCGAAGACAATCATAATATTATCGGTAATAACCCGACCTGGGATAAAAGCGCCTTACTCTTCTGAAATAATGTTGGGAAGAACAACCTTCATGCGGTAGGCGAGCATTTTAGCCATGATTTTATAGAGCACATTGCAAAGGGAAATGGGCCGCAAATCATTTATGGTTTTTGGAGTCTTTTTTCTTAGGGATCAAGACAATAGAAGTGTTGTTGAGTCCAATACGGAAGCTGCATTGAGCAAGAGAATCAAGGCAGACCATAGCAATATCTTGTCCAGTGATATCCCAGTGCTTCTGAAAAAAGGCTGGGTTTATCCTATAGGGGATGGGGGATTTATCGGGATGCATGCTAAATAAAAGCATCGTCCACATCTTGGACCGAGTAAGGAGCTAACAAAGATTCATTATGAAATGAGTTGATACAAGTCTAAATATGAGATAAAACAGAAGAAGAGGTTGAAACACCTCTAGAAGAAATAAATAAATTGTGAAAATAAGTCAACATTAACTCATGTAAACCATTATTTTTATTGAGCCCAACTCAATCTTCATTTTGCTGGTGTTCAACCATATTTCTGCTTCTTCAAGCTGAGGCCACCGCACAAAAAGAGCGTGCATTGGAATCTCCCTGTTTTAAGCAGAATTTTTTCCCCCGTTGTTTCCAATAGATCTCCTTCTGTCTCAAAATAACATAATACCGATCTTGAGTTCTATCAAACAATGAGATAGAGACAGTGTCCCATCTGTCCTGCAAATGATCCATCACAACTTTACAACGACTAATTTCATCATTAAATTTGCGCCTCAACCCCAAACTCCAACGTAGAATGTTGGCAACACAAGCTGAAATGTGATCTTGAATAATAGACCCTTGATTCCATTCCCAACTAGCCTTGACAACTTCCTCGCAACCAGCCTCTTGGAACCACATATTCTCGAACCTGAATCTCTTGAATACACCACGTGAGCCAGAAATATTAGGAAGCATTAGAATGGGTGAATGGTCAGAAGTAAAAGGCCCAGATTTGTCACTGCTGCATCATGAAAAATGTGGCGCCAATCTTGAGTAGCAAAGGCCCGATCCAGATTTTCTTCTACCCAAGCACTAGTGCCTCTCTCTCGAACCCAGGTAAACTAATAACCTTGCATTCCCAGATCAAACAGATTGCTGTCCTAGACCGCCTAATGGAATCCCCATAAAAGCCATGTTGCAAGCTGGGTTTCTCCAATCTTTTCCTTAGCATGGAGGATGTCATTAAAGTCTCAGAGGCAACACCACGGGAGATGATAAGCCGCAGTCAGTGTTCGCATCAAATTCCAACTGTCACGACGTCTTCCTCACTCTAGAAATCCATAGGACCATGTGAGATGCCAACGGGGCTGATTTGGAATGTTTACCTCAACATCAATATGGTTTCTAGATAGACTGAGAAGAGAGGCCATGCTTTTGTCCTTCGATAACAACACCAATCCACCATTGTGTCCAATGTTATCGACCACAATAAGGCCTTTATAACCAAGCTTATATCTAATAAACTCCATCCGAGAGTGTCCAACCAAAGTTTCAACCAAAATTTTAATAAACTCACTTCTTTTCCTTTCTGATTTACATATCCGCCAGCTTTTTTAAGGACAATATTCTTGCCTTTATTAGCAGGAATTATTGCTACTGATTTGCCACGAATCTCCTTGATTGATTCTTGATTGGAAGGTTCCTTCATCCCAGTAGATTCTGTCTCGTTTCCAAAATTATGCATGGAAGGCAGATATCCTTCTTCTCCCAACTACCTCTCACCGGAATTGTCGCCTCCCCGTTGAGGCTGAACACAAAGCCATGTACCCCAATCTTTACTCAGCTCTTTTGGTAGAGTAGTGAAATTTTTGTCACAAAAACGCTCTGAGTGTCCCAACAATCCACAGTAATAGAAAAAGGTGCTGAGTTTCTCATATTTAAAAAGGACAACCACCCATCCTCCTCTTGATTTGATCTTCTTACATCTCTTCAAAGGTAACCGGACATCAACAAAACTTTCACCCTCATATAATCTCTCCAAATGCCGACATTATTGGTCATGTCGTACTCAACAAATCTGCCTATGAAATCTCCAAACTGTTTGCCTACCCTTTCTGTCATAAGCCCTACTGGAAATCTATAGATATGCACCCAAAAATGCACAAAAAAGTGGTATCTGAGTAGGAATCTTCCTCCACTTTTAATCGATGGAGAATCAGCAGATGATTGTCAAAGGTCCAAGGACCCGCTTTGAACACCCTTTTTATATCCACCTCGTGATAAAACTGGAATACGTAGCGTTGGTCCCTAATCTCCTTCACGCTCAGCCCTCTGCCCCGCCTCTAAAAACTTACAAGTCTGTTCTTCATGGAGCTGAAATGCACCAGACGGTCTGTTAAGAAACGTCCCAGTAGGCACGGGCTAACAACCGCTGGGGTTTTTGATACCGTATCCACTTCCAAATCAAACTCTTCTTCCTCCTTCGCTGAAATATTCATATTTGCAAAATCCGTCTCCATTGAAAGAATGTTTAGAAAAACAACAACACAAGTGGGAACATAGCCGGGATTATGAATGCAATAGAACCCAACAAAGCATCTCACCAACGGGAGAGAAAAACCATACGCTCTCTATTGAGAGAGACAAAAAAGAATATACAATGTAGAAAAACCCCTTGCGAAATTTGAGTTTTTACCCAAAACTGGCTTATATTTAATTAGATCTATTAGAAATTGAATAAGTCATCAATTCATCATAGATTAAAGGCAAGTTATGTTACTAATTTTTTAAAATATTTAACGGGTTGACTGTATGAAGCGGCTTAGTAAAATTGAAATCTACTAAAGTGTTTGGCATGGCTGCGACGTGACATCATTTGATTGGTTGTTTTGTGTAAAAAGTTAACAATTACAGTTTGACTTTTTAAAAAAAGAGAAACTAGACTTTTAAAAAAAATAGAAACTAATAAAACGATATCGTGTGGTAAATTATAATCTAAATGTGTTGCCAAACACATAGTAAATCAAACTATTTCAAAACAGTCTACTTTGAATCTAGAGATAGGTCATTGCAGGATTGTGGTTTCAATTTGATTAAGCGGTTTGGCGGGTTAGATTTACCGGCACCGTTAAGCTTGCATGAGACAACAGCATTTTGGATCAGAAATTCTCCGACTCAAATTTTCAAAATTAGGCCCAAACTTGAATCCAAATTCAGGAAACAATCCAAACCCAACAATCTAAAATCCATGGACTCCTAACCCATCACCCACAAACCAGAACCCGCGTCATTCATCACCTCCGCTCACCACAGGTCCTCCACCACCACCAGTCGTCAGCCTCAGTGAACCAGGAGACCGTAACCTGTCATCCGGCCAGCAGCCAAATCCATTCACTGTTTCTCGTGAGTTTCATATTTATTTATCTGTGGTTCTTCTAGCGAGAGTACATAAGGGAAGAAAAGGGGAGGAGAGAAAAACTGATAATAGAGTGAAGAAGAATGAAACAAGAAATTAGTAAGGAAAGGGGAAAAACATGAGAAAGGGCATTATATTCTAGAAGGAAAAGAAAATTCATGGTCAAATGAACAAATGAATTATACGAGTCGATTGCTGAATTTAGTTGACTATTGTGTTTCCAGATTTAGTTCTAGGAATCAGTGAAAATTTTAAATGTGAACTTCAATTTGCAGGGTAGCCTAATTTCTAAGAAAATCTTAGGTTCGCCCGGCTCGATAATGGCATCTTCTGCTATCGTCCCCAGTTCTTCACCTTTCATCAAGGTTTGTACTTCTCTATCTACATGTGTATATGAACTTTGTATTTATTGCTTGTGAAAAATGCTGAAAAGATCAATCTTTTCTCCATATTTTTTGGAATGCTAAACTAAACACCAACCCAGTATTTCATTAATTCAGTTCGTTGTTTTCTTGCAGAAAAATGTGGGTTTCTCTGCCTTCTCTTCTCCGCCTTCCTTTTATATTCAGAGTTCAAAGAGAAAGATTCACGAGAAAATTGCATCTGTAATGACACCACAACAAACAGAGCGCAAGCCATCCACTACTGGCTCGGTAAGTACTTTTGTTTGGCCAAAGTCGAGATTTTTCTTCAAGTTTTTCTAATTTATTGGATTTTAATGTTTGGTTTTCCTATAAACTTTGGATCTTTTCCAGGTTAAAATGGGGTCTACCGTGACTGAGAAGATACTAGCTAGGGCTTCAGAGAAAACCCAGTTGGTCCCTGGTGAGAATGTGTGGGTGAATGTTGATATCTTGATGACTCATGATGTTTGTGGCCCGGGTGCCATAGGTATTTTCAAGAGAGAGTTTGGAGAAAATGCAAAGGTATTAGCTAAAGAATTCGTTCTCTGCTTCAGTTTTTTAAATGGCATGAAAATTGAGTTCATATTGCAAGGGGCTAGAGGAGGAATTATTATAGTATGATAGACATTGCTAAGAGGAACATTATCATATGGACTGGAAAGTTATTTGGGCATGTGAGTTTTAGAGAGATGTGGAGGCATCTTAACTTAACTTTCTTATTAAACCTTGACAGACGGTTTGAATCCAATCTGCGGATTTTGCAAACTTTGCTCAGTTTTCTAATAGACTTTTTCTTCTTCTTCTTTTACTATGCAGGTGTGGGACCGTGAGAAGGTTGTTATCATACCAGATCATTATATATTCACTACTGATGAACGGGCAAATCGTAATGTGGATATCTTGAGAGGTTTCAGTACTGAGCAAAACATTAAATACTTCTATGATATTAAAGATCTTGGCAATTTCAAGGCATGGCAGCACTATCGTACTGATGCTAACTGCTTTTTTCTTATTTGGTTATGTATCCTATAGAGATTGAAATTTGGTGTGCTGAATTAACAGGCAAATCCAGATTATAAAGGTGTATGCCACATAGCTCTTGCCCAGGAAGGTCATTGCAGACCTGGGGAGGTACTTTTGTTTTACCAAAATAGAGAATTGTAGCCATTCATGTTATGAGTATCCTGAACAATTCTTTGATTGTTTATGCATGCCTTCAGGTCTTGCTGGGTACAGACTCGCACACATGTACTGCTGGAGCATTTGGTCAGTTTGCAACTGGAATTGGCAACACTGATGCAGGTTTTGTGCTCGGTACAGGAAAGCTCTTACTTAAGGTTCGTTTGGCATTTTTAGAATCATTACCGCTTTGCTCTTGTACTTTCTTCTTTGAGTTTTGCATACAATTCTAGAAATTTTTGTACATAAAAGTAACCTAGATAACACTCTGTTCTTTTATGGAGTCAAGATCTTGCTGTCACATAGAATTCATGTGAAACTCTGAAGCCAGAGTAATCATATGCCTTTTATTTTCCTGTTACGAGTTCTTATGACCATGTTGCTTGTTAATAATTGAATAGAATTACCTAAAATATCACTTTTTAGGGGAAAACACTAACCTCTGGCTAAATGATTCCCGTATTTCTTATGTTCTTGCTATCTTAATTGTGGGGAAACACTATCCTCTGGCTAAATGATTCCCGTACTTCTTATGTTCTTGCTATCTTAATTGAACATCTAATCTCCACCTTTTTTCTACTTAACCTCCAAAATAGTAGTGCAAAAATTTTAATATATGATTTACCTGTTCCCAGTCTATTTATTACTTATAAAGTACTGTGAAATCGGCAAGTTATGCATATCAAGGAATCTCCTGTTCAGTAGGCCTCATAATTCTATAGTACCGCAATTTTATATCAATTTGTAGCTACTGAAATATCTAATAGTAATTTCCTCTCCAGCAACCACCAAATTACTTTCTTGTGTGCTTTATCAAAGGATTTTTTTTAAATCAGTAAAAGCAATGTACGGATCTTAGTTCATTCTGTGTACTGTATCAATGCCATGGGGGGGGGGGAATTCTTTTTTCTTCCCTTTTTTTGGTTGATTTTTTTTTTTTTTTTTTTTGGTTGGGGGGGGGGGGTGGGTTATTGATGCAAATCGATATGTAGAGGCTAAGGCCCTGTTTGATTCTCTTTATCCAAACACATTATAATCTCACTTAGCACTGATTTGACTACTGATTTGACAACTACTCATTTATAACCACCAATTTCTAACTTCTATTAAATTTACACTACTCATTTCACCTCTTTATAATTTCTCTTTATAAATCAACAACCATAAATTGAATTAAACAGGCACTAAGAGATCAAATATTGAAAATGGTTCCCAAGTTAAATCATGGCAATGGAGGCCTAAATGTGATAATGGTAGGAACAAATCGGAAGTTCAAGGCTTGAATTATGTAAAGAAGTGTTCAAGTCGAATGCTTGAAAGACCGAAGCTGCGTGACTTAGTAAGTTTCGGGCCTCAAAATTATAATGTGTATGATTTATATAGGAGTAAAATATGTCTTCAGAAAGCTTGTCGAGTCAGGAGTCGAACGCAACTTTTAGATCTCAATTCCAAGTTTTCTACTAAAAGTTATGCACGTTGGAACACAAACTGCGAGAAGAATGTGACCTCATGCGGCCGCATGGACAAAGCATGCCGCCAGAAACAGAAAGCCTTTTGAATGTGCGGGCGCGTGGCCCTTGTGTGCGGCCGCACAGTATGGATGCGCTTCAACGTGGATTTTTGGCCTTTTATGATTTTCTTTAATTTTTCTTGCTATTTTATGAATTTTACACGTTTCTTAATTAGTTTAGGTTATTTCTTTTCCTATGTAAGGGCAACTTTCATTATATGAAGTGAAGTTTTGAAGTTCGAGATAAAAACCCTAGTTTATTTCCTTTGGGAAATTGGTGAGAATTTGAGTTCTCGTTTTTCTAATTTCTTGTGCTTGATCAAGAGATTAATCTTCTTTATCAAGAATTGTGTCCTAATTCTTATACTGTGTTTAATCTTAGGCTGTAAAATTCGCGAACTTAGTTGGTTTCTCCTTTGTTCTACCCACCTATTTCAATATTCATCTTAACTTCGTTTTGGCTTATTTAATCCATGGCGTAGGAACAAATGTTTTATTACATGCCTCCAGGAGTCTTATTTATTTATATCAATGTATTGCAGGTGCCTCCAACTTTGAGATTTGTGCTGGATGGTGAAATGCCGGATTATTTGCTTGCAAAGGATTTGATTTTGCAAGTATGTTGAAGAACAATTGCTTTTAAAAGATCTTTGATGTTTCTAACACATGCCATAAGTATAGTGTGTTTATGGATTCACAGAGTCTCTAATTTATCCTTAATTGTAGATCATTGGTGAAATTTCAGTCGCCGGTGCAACATATAAAGCTATGGAGTTTGTTGGTACTACTGTTGAAAGTTTGACAGTAAGTATAATTAACCTTTACTGGGTAAAGCAGAATATCCGTGCAAGTATTTGAGTCACTAAATGTTTTCTTCTGGTTCATTAACAAATTTCTCTGCTCGTCATGAAAAAGATGGAAGAAAGAATGACATTGTGCAACATGGTTGTTGAGGCTGGAGGCAAGAATGGTGTTGTACCAGCTGATAACACCACATATAAGTATCTTGAGGTATGTGGCAAGTTACTGATTCTACCTCCTGCATGTTTGCCTGCACAAATAAATAGTCCTGGACTTGTGTCTAACTATATATTGTTTTGTGTCAGGACAAGACAACTCTGTCATATGAGCCACTTTATAGCGATGGAAATGCAAGGTATTTTAGAATCTGAGTTTCTGGCGTACTAGTAATTGCTTTCTATATATTTGTTTTGCCATAACTCACTATCGTACATGGTATTCAGTTCTTTCTTTCTCCTCTCGTAAATGTAGCGAGAAATTTGTTTAACATGTCATTGTGTGTGAAACTTCCTATGACGCAGCATGGAAGTAACAAGATTTCCAGTGAAACCTTGCAAATAATCAAAACTTGAAATCCACCAAGCAAGTCTTGGGATCCATCAAGAAATTGAGTAAAACTCAAAAATTATATTAATGATCGAATAATTGAATTAATTTAATTTGTACATAGACTGTCTTTTTATAGACATGTGTTTTGGAAAGCAAGTAAAATATTGAAAAAGGAAACAAAATCCCCCTAAAATAAGGAAAACAATTAAAATCCTAACAGAAATAAACTACAAATTAAAACTTAAATCCTAATACCGATAGGACTACATTTTCGTCGTACATCATCCTACAAAGTCTATGATGGAGATCGTGTATAATACAGAATTAGAGTTTCGATTTTTTTTCCCCGCTTGGTATGGATACGTTTTCTTGTTACATTGATAATTAGGGTTTCCTTATTGAATCAGAGTTTTTCTGATTACTTTCTTTAAATAGGTTTTGTATAGGGTATTGCTTTTATAATCTAACTAAATATCATATTTCTCTCCTTGAGTTCTTCTGATTCTTCTCCTCTTTCTATCTCCACACTGCCTTTGCCCTTTTATGTTTCTGGCTCTTGTCCTTATTCGAGCTCTGATGAGATAAGATATGCTTGATTTGTCAGAGTCACTCTATGGTTACAAGTAAATTATCATTAGTACGTTGGTCTTTCAGTTTCGCACCCCACTTCCCCCCTTAAAAAATAAAAAATAAAAAATAAAATAAAAAACCCAATTTTCCAGAATTGTTTTTTGCTTTTCCAGCAAGTCTTCTTTTCGCTCCTAATACATGATCTTTCTCAAAGCTCAGCTCTCTCGCGTCCTGAACTCTCTGGTTCCAGATTATACTCTTGATTTGTTAAAGTGATGTGTATTTTGTGAGTTGAATCCATCTTTGCCAAGCGGACAAAAAAGTCTGAAGGCTGAAAGTTGCTGTCCTGGGTGGTTAGGCAGAACGGGAATCAATTCCAGTGAAAATCACCACCTTATATCATGCTAAAATGTCTGCCCTACACTAGTAGTTTAAATCATATATTGTGATTTCCAGTCAATTTGATTTTTCGTTAAGGCAGATCCTTGCTTATTATTTTTTATTTCATTTTTATATTAGATTTCTTTCAGAGTACAGATTTGATATATCAAAGTTGGAGCCTGTGGTGGCTAAGGTGAGTGATACAAGTGAATTTGACCTTTTACAGTTCAACGAACCTTTAGGATATTCTCATTTAGTTTAGTTTTAATCCTTTCTGAATGTTTTAAATAATTTCCTATTTCTGGATATATGACAAAACTGGGTAGGATTTTTTTGTGTTAAGTGTTCAAGAATACTACAATTATCTATTGATTTGGTCTCATTCTCATTTAATTACATAGTAATATGGGGTTGAATGATGTAACTGTTATTATCACTATTTCCTCTGTTGGTCTCAAGTGTTTATGTGCTGTATAAACTATTAATCAATATTTTCTTATTCTCAGCCTCACTCTCCAGACAATCGTGCTTTGGCTAGAGAATGCAAAGATGTGAAAATTGATAGAGTATATATTGGATCTTGCACTGGTGGGAAAACAGAAGATTTTATGGCTGCTGCCAGAGTTTTCCTTGCTTCCGTAAGAAATGCTTTCATTTCTCATTGCTTTAGATTTGGGTTGGATAAGATTATTAAGTGACCCCCCCCCCCGGCCGCCGCCGCCGGAAGCAAGGAAATGCTTTCATTTCTCATTGCTTTAGATTTGGGTTGTATAAGATTATTAAGTGAACAACCCCCCCCCCCCGGGGGGTGCTCCCCACGAAAAAAAAAAAAATGACCAGCTATTTTGTATTTTGTCTTTGGTAAAAGAATGGTGGTGCAGTAAGCCAGTAACCCCTTTTCTCAGACAAGAAGGTTGCCATGTCAAGAAATTATTCAAATTTGCATTTCCCAATTTCTAGTCTGATGGCATTCCTGTGAATTTTCTTTTGACAGACAAGATTGATGCTCATATGTTAATGTCTTTCTCTGAGTTTTTTCTTTTGAACGTTTTAGTACAATAAAGGTAAACGAACATACTTCAGGAGGGAAATGTTCACTTCATACGAGATTAGGACCGTAGCTCCATGTATGAGAATTGTGCTATTAACTAGCTTAAAGCTGGGGCCAATTTTTGTTTTCATTATTTTATTAGTATTAGTATTCTTTTAAAGTTCATATAACTGGCTTAGAAAAAGAATTAGCCCACTCAACAGTTTATGTTATTCGACTAAATTTTAGCCCTTTCTAACATTGAGTTCTAGCTCTTTCCCCTAGAGATGAAGGTATTCGGCGTTGTCTACTGTTTTAAATGGCACTCGGCACCTGATAAAAGTATGTTTACCAATAGAATAGAAGTTGGAAATGGATTTTTACTATATGCTCAATGCAAACTGTTGGGAACCTGTTCTACTTAATTTTCTGAGAATTTGAATATTAGGTTTGACAAGGATATTCCACTGTTTTGGAAGAGCCCTTGCTCTTGCAGCATGAGACATTCCTTTTTCACTTGACGAAATATAACTTTCCAGTACATAGCTTGCGCTTTAGCCTATCTTGTTATGATGTTGAAGCTAAAACATTTATTGCAACATATGTAGGGGAAAAAGGTCAAAGTTCCAACCTTCCTCGTTCCTGCAACACAAAAGGTATGACAGTTTCTGTTCTGCTAATCTAATATTCCATTATTTGTTAATATATTTTGTAAATTAAATCAAATGATGCATGGTGGTAACGTACCTTTTGTATAACTATTTTCAGGTCTGGATGGACCTATATAGCCTTCCGGTCCCAGGATCTGGAGGAAAAACCTGCTCTCAGATATTTGAAGAAGCTCGATGTGATACACCTGCTAGTCCAAATTGTGGTGCTTGTTTGGGTGGACCCCGAGACACATATGCACGAATGAACGAACCTCAGGTAAGTTATTTGTATTCTGATTGCATATAAGAATTCTATAGTCCTTTAAAAAAAATAAATAAATAAATAAAAGGACAAGATCGTATGCTGACATGATCTAATACATAATTTCTAAATGTCATTGCTCCCACTGCGGTTGTGCTCTTTTATTTGCCCTACGATGTATGTAAGAGTGTATGACAATCTCTAATTGCTTTTATACAATGTAGCATATCAGATAAGGATGATGTTGTACGTTTTGTTTCACGTGGTTATTTCATTTTTTGTGATGCAAGAAAAATGACCATTGATCTACAGAACTCAAGATAGATGATCATCCTTTTTCCATTTGGGTTATAATACATCATTTTCTGTTTGATAATCTGTAGGTCTGTGTTTCAACGACAAATAGGAACTTCCCAGGTCGTATGGGTCATAAAGAGGGGCAGATTTATCTGGCCTCTCCATATACAGCTGCAGCATCAGCATTGACTGGTTTTGTGACTGATCCAAGAGAATTTTTGCAGTAAGGTTTTCCATTAAGGCTTGATATGATTATATACGTTGTTGTCACAATAATGAGTGGTACCTAAGAACTCTGTTTTTGATTTTAGTTGTAAAATTGTCTAGTGGCCGTCTGTTAAATTTTAGTTAATTTTACCCTCGACTGAACTCCACAGTGATGTTGAGAAAACAAATCTGAGTCCTTTAGTACCATGCTGTAACCTTTAATCCTGCACTGATTATTTGAAATCCAATGAGTCTTGTAGCCATGGATGTTAAATTCTGTCACTCTGTAACTTGTTAATAGAACTAGGTTTAAGGCTGATGCAACCAATAATAATCGATCAAAACCGAGAACTCATGATGTAGTTTGGAGAAAGGTTAGACCTTAAGACCTGCATAAATCTGTTTGATATTTTTGTGAAATGTTGCCGGGATTTTGATCCTCAGATAAATTGGTTTGAGTTTTACAGTCTCGGCTCTGAATACGTCTATATACTTCATGCTTGCTATAGTTTCATGGATTTGACGTAGTGGGAGGATTTAACATTGTGTACATAGCTATCTTATTTGGAGAGGGTCATTTTCAGTAGCTAGTGAAAGCACCATTCTGATTTTACATGCCCTGATATTATCTTCGCTTTCTACTGATCTGCCAAGTGGAACAAATTGGGATATTGTTGAGTCATATTGCATATTGAGTGGAAAATAAGCTTAAGCATCAATAAATAGGGAATGTTAACCACAAATTTGACACTTTCATCTCCACTTTGACTACAAATTCATGGAGAGAATCATTTTAAACATGTTTATGGCCTGTAGGTTCGAGTTTCCTATTTTGATGGATAGTGGTACTATTGGTTATAGATAACGATCACGATACATTGCAGTAGTTTGATCGTAAGATAGAAATGGTCGTTGCCGATGATTAGTGATTAGGCAGGTCAGGGACGTTATGGGTGCAAAACTGGCAGCTAGGCGAGCCGACCTGGGGGTTGCATATAAAGATGAGGCGGAGCTGACCTGGACTAGCCTACATAGCCGAGCTCTTATTGAGCCAGACTCTTTCTCTGACCAAGCAGCTTGGCTTGGCTTGCACTTAGTTCGAGAGAGTCCAAGCTGGCTTAGGCAAATATTTTTTGTTTCGACAAAAGTTTCAAGAGCCATATAGCCCCCCCCCCCCCTTTCGGCCCCAAACGCTGGGCATGGCTTGGCTTGGCTTGTGGAGTTGTCCTCTAGGGCCGAGCTCAGGTCTACATAGCCGAGCTCTTATTGAGCCATATTTCTTATTGTTTGATATTGAGCCGTGGCAGCGTGGGAGAGCTTGAGAGAATGCTACTTTGTTTAGCAAAAACAATAATAAATAAATAAATAAATAATAAAAACTAGTACATATGATGATGATGATGATGATGTGTAGTACAAGATCATATGTTAATATTTGGTACGTTTGAATAAAACAAATAGCAAAGGATCCCGTAATATATTGAATAGTAAAAATGCTATGGAGCTTAAATTATGTTCCGCATGGAACGCCATTGAGCTCCTATAGCCAGGGGGCACACAAAATTCTTGCCACCTTTGTATGGCCTACAATTGGATTTGACATGGTGCCTGAATTGAGCTTCATAATAGAACCTATAGAGTCAGATTGAGCTCTTTATATAGTGTGTGACTATCAATTAAAAATAGACAAGTCACAAAATCAAATGTGATTTCATACTCGACTGACTGTGTTTCGTAATTGGATTCTCTTATAAAGACCTATGCAGCTGCCTAGAAATTTATATTCCCCAATTGGGAACATAGACTCGCTAAAATATTGTCATCCTTAAATTCTAGCTCAAAACCCTTAAAAGCAGGAGTGGGGTGAGGTAGGGTGGGATGGATTCTTTTTTGTCTGAACTTTCCAGCTGTTGCAATTGGGAAGCATAATCAATGGGAAATGATGAATGATCCTTTGAGCCTGCACCAACAACATAATATAGGAAGGGAAGGTAAAATCAGGAAAAATAGAAATCATTTGTAGGAAAACGTTCATATTTCACTCTATCGTGAAAGAAACTATCTATGGTCCTTGTGATTAGATATTCCATCACTCACATTTGCTCGAGAGAAGTGCTCGACTTTGGTTAAGGTTTCTTTTCAAGTAAATTGTACAATCAACAAGAAAGACCTAGAGAAAGAGCT
>CAVNYN010282898.1:0-111414 GCA_963692815.1 Nyctanthes arbor-tristis | reverse complement strand
TATTTTCACATAACATTTATCACATAAATCAATTAATAATGCGCAACACTTTAAGAAAACATTTTATATATTTAGAGTCTACCTTAAGCTTGTGAGTCGAGCTACTTTGAGAGAAATCTACTCTTCTATTGCTCTTCGCGCCTCGTCTAGTGAAAATAAAATAAACTATTTTTAGTATGAAGGAAATAATACTCTATAAAAAGGGAAATAAACTTTAGGGACTAAATTGGAACTTTTAAATAGTTTAGGATCGGGACTGAAAAGGTAGATAATAAACTTAAGGGCTGAATTCATGAAACTGAAAGTTAGAGTCCCTATTTGGCTAAACTGAAAGTGTTGGGACTGAAATAAATAAATCTGAAAGTTTGGAAACCTATTTGGCTAAATTGGAAACCATGGGACCGAAACATACTAATCCAAAACTTTGGGGACTGGTTTTAGCATACTCAGACGTTGGGGACCCGGGTGATAAATATTTTTTTATAAAAAGAGAATTTGGAGCCGCTTGTGCGTGTGTGTGCTTCTCGCGCCGGCGGGTTGAACTTCCGGCGAGAGGGTGAGGGACGCGGTTGGGGTTCTTGTTGGCCAAGGGGTTGTGACTCGCGATTTGATCGCGGGTGTGTGAGGTGAGGTTCGGGCGAGGGCTTGGGGTTCGGGTGTGAAGCCTTCGGGTGTAGCGCTCGAGCTCTCTGAGACGGTCGCGGCAGGGGTGACGCGCAACGATGGGTTCAAGCGATCAGAAGGTACGGTACGCGGCTGGGCTTGACGATTTGGTTTTCAAAAGTGGTTGAGACGTGAGGGGTTGATTTGGATTTGTGGTTTTCTTGGCTTGATTTCTGGTTTTCTTTGAATTCGGTTTGGGTTGAAGAGGGTGGTGGTTGAGGCTCGGGTAGGAAAGGGGGTCGCGGCGGTGGTGGATTGGGTTGCTAGTGGGGCTGGCAGGGCGATGGTGGGCTGCGGCAGAGGGGGTCGCGAGAGCACACGTGGATTGGGTCGCGGTGGCTGAGGATCAGGCGACAGTGGCGTCGCGGTGGCGGTGCAGTGGGGGTGATGGTGTTGGCCATGTGAGGGAGATGGTGGTGGTGTCGGGTGTGTTGGTTTCCAGCAGACAAGAGCTCGCCGACTGGGGTTCGGCTGAGGGACGGAGGGTGGCCGTGTACATGTAGGATTTTTCCAGCGGTGATGTGTGTTGGCCGGAGACGGCCGGAATGCTGCTGGGGTGATGGCCGGTGGTTGTGTATCTATGTGTGTTTTTGATGTATATGGAATTGGGAACAATTTAGGCTAAAGGCAGACAAATACATACCGATTCACAATGCTGAGAAATTTGTGTAGATAAAATACATGTCATTGGGAATATTTATAGGTTTTGAGATACAACGTGTGCTCTTCCGATCTACTTGGACTTTAAGTGCCTACGAACTTTCACGCGTACTGGTAATCAAAGTTGAAGGAATTTCACAACAATAGCAACGACTAAGACAAGCCGAGCTAGGATACAAGATTTGTAATAAAACTCATTTGATACAGAAGATTTGGAGCTTTTAGAAAACAATTTATTTAACGTAAAAATTTAATTAAGTCTTAGAATATTTGACTAGACGAGCGCGAACTTAAGCAACCTTAAAATTTGGTGAAATTATAGCGACGCGAAATTATTTAATAAAATTAATTTTTCTAAAAATTTCCGGGTCGCTACAGTGTGCATTTGATTCCTGTTAAAAAAAAAAAGAAAAAGGAAAAAGAGAGGTAGTGTGGTGCTACGCTTGTAATGTTCCGACTTGTAGTGTTTCATACTGTAGTCTTATATCTCATATTACTTTCATAACATGTGAGTGTGTGACATATATATTATTCCACATCTAATAAAATTACGTGTAGGTGCCCCTGTACCGTATGTGCGCGCATTGTATTTTTGTTAAAAAAAATTATAGTCCTGTTGCGATATGGATAATATAGTGATGCGCTTGGTGGTGTTCCATACTCTGTATTGGATTCTACATCACTTGCATAATGTATGAGTGTGTGTCATATATATATATATATATCATTCTACATCTAGAAAAATTACCATAATTTTGTTAGATAGAGTGTAATATTCCTTTACTGTGTGTGCGCATTGTGTTCTTGTGAAAAAAATATAAACAATACTATATCGTTCGTATTTAATGTATTATATAACATAATAATTAGGCTTGATTTTCTAGGTCAAACTCCCAACCTCCCCCCCAACCCAACTCCCAACCTCCCCCCGGCCAACCCATTATAAAAAATACATTGTGAAAAATATAATAGATTCTAAAAATAAAGTAAGCAAGTTGTCAGCACGTGTAGATAATTTTTTTTTTTTTTTGGGTCTAAACCTCCCGTTAATAATTCAATTTTTTTTCTTAATATAGGGGATAAGAGGAAAATTAGGGGATGACAATTGGCAGGTGGCTCGAAGTTAAGACCTTATGTTCAAAACTTAAGCATCTAATCAATACAATACAATTTGAAACACAATTTAATGTTTCCTTTTCCGTACTAGTTATTAGGATAACTAGTTTTTCCACCCCTGTATTGCATAGGCTTAATCCTGTAGCAATATATAGTGAATTAAAACTATAGTACATATAAGGTAATTTAAATAATTATGTAAAATCGGTGATTGAGCGAACCATCACTACTACAGAAATCGCGAAAAAAATAAGGAATAGGCGTCGGTTTCTCAAACAAAAGACGCGTAAACCACCCGTGGTGGCAATTTTGAAAATAAAGTACGATAATAGGCGTCGGTTCTTTTTTTGTATATTTTCTGTAGGCGTCGGTTGCAACTTGGCAACCGACGCCCAAAACTTAAATAGGCGTCGGTCCATAAAAGCGACCGACGCCCATTTTTAAAATAGGCGTCGGTCCATAAAAGCGACCGACGCCTTTTTGTCTGAGATATTATACATTTGGGCATTAGTTAGCAAAAATTTCAGACTGTCAAAGAGCGCGCCGAGAAATCCTTTTGCCTAGAAATCGAATATCAACCACATTTCACTCCTTAAAACACATTTGCAGACATTAGGTAGCTTCAAATTCGGACTTCAAGCACATTTCGGCCCTCTAAATCCCTATATCTCTCCATACATATCGGTTGCGACGGCCGCGGTGGCGAAGAGACGCGGTTCGGCCGGTGCAATTTAGCTCCATTGTTTGGTAATTTCATAGCTTTACCATCTTGTTGAGTCTTTTGTGTACAATTTCTTTAGCAAAACACTTATTTCTTGTGTGTTGAGGCGGGCGACAGCGGTGGCGGCTACAGTTCGAAGGTTTTCTTCACAGCTTTGCTAAGGTAAATTTTAACCATTTCTTTGTTTTATTGTGTGATATTTAATTTTGGAGTTTTTTTTTTTTTTGAAACATGATATAATTTTGGAGTTAGAAATTATAATTTCAAGGTTTTTAGTAATTAAAGATGTGATTTGTGGTTTAATTATTAGGAATATGTAATTTGTTGGGCTAGTTTATTAAATAAATAAAAAAATATTTATATATATGTATTTATACGTTGTTATGGAGAGATGTGATTTAATTATATATTTATGAAATTTGAGGTTGCATGGAGGAATGGAATTTGTTCATTCCTTAAGTTACTTAACAATTTTACACTATAAATGTTCGATGAATTGGCTCACAAAAATTTTGTTGGAAGTATTGCACACTATTGACGTATTTTATACATAGATTAATATTATGATTTTGAGCTAAAATGGTAATATGAATACGCTAGTAATTAATAAGTGTTGAAATTTAAATTTAAATAAAGTAAAGAAATCAAATAATCAAAAATTATTTGATTAAATTTGTTACACAAATTAGTGTGCATAATTAACAAGTATTGATAAATAAATAAATTTTTACAATAATAAATTATGAAAATCAATTTGATAAAATGTGTGATGAGAAATATGTAATTAATAACTATTGTTGGTCAAATAAATCAAAGAAATCAAATAACGTATCAATGTATTCGATAAGTATGAAAAAAATTACCTGCTACGTAAAAGTAATTTATTTTTTAAATATTTTGACATAGGTGGTGAGATATATATGGATCAGAGTTTGATGTATGGGAGACGTACCACACTAGAATATTTGGAAGGAGTTGAAGAGTTTATAAAATTTGCAGAGGATAATAGAAAAAAGAAACAAGAAGAACTGATAGTATGTCCTTGCCGCGATTTTAAGAATCTGTAAAAATATCTTAGTTATATGGAAGTGAAGCACCATTTGATTAGGCGTGGTTTTAACTAAGGTTATACGCGGTAGTTTTGGCATGGTGAGGATTTACTTCCTACGGCTAGCACTGGTGTCAATGAGGATGCTCAAAGGGAGAACACGGTAAACAGGAGTGGAGAAATTAATCTGGCAAGAGAAGATAATGATGATGTCCAGAACAATAGGATTGATGAAATGATGTGTGATATAGAAGATGATTTCACTGAGACTCCGTACATTTTTTATGGCTTGTTCCTCGATTCTGAAAAGCCATTGTTTCCTGGATGTAATAAGTTTACAAAGTTGTCTGTGGTGTTTAAATTTTATAATTTGAAAGTAAAGAATGGGTGGAGTGACAGGAGTTTCACAGGGTTGGAACTTCTAAAAGACATGCTTCTTGATGATAATGAGCAAAGAAATTGTTGTGTCCGTTGGGTGTGGAGATAAAGCGGATACACGCATATCCAAATGATTGTATCTTATACCGGCAAGAGTACGAGGACTTGCATGTGTGCCCAAAGTGTGGGGCGTCGCAATATAAGAGAAAGGACAACTACGATAAACGTACTGATAAGAAAGGCCTTCTGGCAAAGGTGTTATGGTACCTGCCAGTAATACCTAGATTCAAACATTTGTTTACGAATGCAAATGACGCAAAGAAAATGCGATGGCATGCTGATGGGAGGAAAGTTGGAAAACTCAGACACTCAGCCGATTCTCCACAATGCAGGAATATAAACAGGATGTTTCCTGAATTCGGTGGTAAAGATAGGAATCTTAGGCTTGGACTATGTATAGATAGAATGAACCCGCATGGTAATATGAGTAGTCGACATAGCACTTGGCTGGTTCTTTTAGTGTGTTACAATCTTCCTCATTGGTTGTGTATGAAGCAGAAGTAAATAATGTTGTCGTTGTTGATTTCGGAGCCTAAATAGCCGAGAAATGATATAGACATGTACCTCGCACCACTCATTGATGATTTAAAGTTGTTGTGGAATGAAGGTGTGTCGGTGTTCGATTCACATAGCCAATCACATTTCATAGTACGTGTAATGATTTTTTGTACCGTAAATGACTTTCCAGTATACGATAACTTGTAAAGTTATACTACCAAAGGAGCTAAGGCATGCCCCGTCTGTGAAGATGTGACGATTGATCTTTGGTTGACTAACTACAAGAAAAATGTGTTCATGAGTCATCGGATCTTTCCTCCGTCTGACCATCTGTATCAGAAGAAAAATAAAGCTTTCAATACGAGAACCGAGACTCGAGTCGTCCGTTTGCCGTTAACAGGAAAAGAGGTTTATGAGAGGGTTAAAAATGTTAATATTGTGTATGGTAAAACTTCGAAGCCTCCGCAGAAGAGTATATGGAAGAAGCGATCTATATTTTGGGATCTACCATACTGGCAACACTTGCAAGTTAGACACTGTCTCGATGTAATGCACATGGAGAAAATGTGTGTGATAGTCTCATCGGAACGTCATTGAATATTCCTGGAAAGACGAAAGATAGTATCAAAGTTAGAAAAGACATGGTAGAAATGGGGATACAGGAGCAGTTGGCACCGCAGGAGTCTGGAAAGCGTACATTTTTGCCCTCTGCATGCTGTACATTGTCTAAACAAAAGAAAACTAGCATTTGTGAGTGTCTAAATGTTGTTAAAGTTCCATCTGGCTATTCGTCAAACATCAGAAGACTTGTAAGTATGGAAGATTTGAAATTGATTGGAATGAAGTCTCATGATTGTCATGTCTTAATGCAACAGCTCTTGTCGGTTGCAATACGAGGTATATTGCCAAAACATGTTAGACACATCATAACTAAGCTCTACTTCTTCTTTAGCACAATTTGTTGCAAGGTTGTTGATCCCGAGACGTTGGATGCTTTGCAGGCTGATGCTGTTATCAAGCTATACCAGTTTGAAATGTATTTTCCACCATCGTTTTTTGATGTTATGGTGCATTTAATCGTTCACTTGGTTAGGGAAATTAAGATATGTGGTCCGATGTTCTTGAGGTATATGTATCCATTTGAGAGATACATAGGTATTTTGAAAGGATACGTGAGAAGCCGATCTCAACCAGAAGGGAGTGTAATTGAAGGTTATGCTGCTGATGAGGCTATTGAATTTTGTACAAATTACCTAGATGGTGTTGAAGCAGTCAGTATTCCTAAATCTCGACACGAAGGGAGACTTGGAAGTAAAGGTACGATTGGGTTTAGATCGATTGTGCCCGGGCTGAAATGCGAGATAAAGCACACCTCCATGTCTTACAACACTTTACTGTAGTTCACCCATATTTAGACAAGCACACTTCGATGTTAAGATGTCAAAATCCTTCGAAAGGTAAGAAGTGACTGACTAATGAACATAATCGCACATTTATAACATGGTTCAGAGATAGAATGCTCCAACAGCTATCCCACACGCCGACGGTGATTACTGAAACAATAAAATGGTTGGCCTACGGCTCTGGAGTGGATGTTTCTTCTTACGAGGGCTATGATATTAATGGATACACATTTTACACTAAAAGTCAAGATGATAAGAGCACGATGTAGAACAGTGGAGTGACGTTAATAGCACTTTCATCATAATATTCCAGTGTCAATCATGGGAGGCCAGTTGACGCCGCAGTGTCGTATTATAGTGTCATTGAAGAAATTTGGGAGCTAAACTTCAAGGTTTTGAAGGTGCAGATTTTTCGATGTAAGTGGGTTGAAAACCGCTCGGGTGTTCGGATTGACGAATTAGGTTTCACTCTGATAGACTATGGTCGGCTAGGCTATCTTGATGACCCTTTTATACTTGCATCACAAGCAAAACAAGTCTTCTACATTATTGATCCTGTTGAGCCTAAGTGGTCAGTCGTCCTTCAAGGCAAGAGACGTATAGTTGGTGTTGATGATGTGGTCGACGAGGAAGAGTATGTCAATTTGACGAAACCCCTCCATTCTCTGTTGGTATACAACATGTACCTATAAGGGATGATAACATAGACACAAATTACATGCGTTCTGATCATGAGGAAGGCATGTGGGTTGACTACCATGCATGATAGCATCGTCATGTAAGATCATTTGTATTTTGTGTTATAAATGTCTTGCTAATTATCTCCAACATTATCGCTAGTATCTTGTTGTGTTTGTGCTTATATACAGGTAGGGACGTAGAGTGAACACTTTTTATGTCAGACAACTCAGGTACAACAGGTAAGGAGGCTAGCAGCAAAAAGAAGCGGACGAAAGATCGATCAACTTGCAAGACAAAGAAGCAAAAGGATGTAGCGGTTGAATTGGACGAGTTTGGGCAGCCTATTAGGCCTTTTGCTTCAGAGTTTGGCATGTATGTGGGGAGTGTAGTTCGAATCCATGTGCATATAAAATATAAAGATTGGAAATCAATTGAGCCATCCCTTAAGGATCTCATATGGGAAGACATTAAGGTATTGAATGAGTTTACATGGTTCAATTTGTTACTAATAATGAGTGATTTTTCCAATAACATTGCTCAATATTCTTCTCTTGCAGAAAAGATTTAAACTCGAGAATGATGATTTGAAGCGTGCTGCATTGATCGAAGATGGGAAGAGATTGAAGGACTTCAGGAATAAGTTGGTCCAAAAGTTCATCAATGCGAAGCACAAAAAATATAAGTCTCCATGTGATCTTTACAAAGGGATCATTTCGCCATATCAGTGGGATCAGTTCAAGCAGGATCACTCCACTCCGGAGTTCTTGGTACCCTCTAAAGCAAATCTTATATTATTGTCTCAACATTAGGTAAAAAATAAAGCAGTTGGTAAATTAACTTTCAAGAGAAAAGCAGGAAAGCAAGGCTGAGTCAAGCGCAAAATGAGCACCCGCACTTTTTAGGCTCCGCTGGTTATGCTCGTAAAAGGGATGACTAGGCCGTTGTTGACCCCCTATTTTCCTCCTCATCATGTGGGTTAGTTAGCTCGACCCTTCAAATCGATGATCGTAGCCTAGATTAGGCTCGGGCAAGGTATCAGAAGGGTCCCGATGGAAATTATATCGTGCCGAATGATAAAACAAAGGTTGTTTTTGAGAAAATTGTAAGTATACATTAATAATTAATTTTCTCTTTGTTTAATTTATCTGCCCTTTATTCACATGTATCATATATTTCTTTTTTCTTTGAAACAGAAACAAATGCACGAGGATGTCGGCAAATGGGCGTTTGTCCCAAAAAGACAGCGAGATATATTATCGGTGGCTCTCTGCAAAGAGGCGCACTCTGGTCGAGTGAGGGGTTACGGTGGATACATCAGTGTGAGGAACGTTTATAGACACCCTGAAGAGCCAAAGGCCCGAATGAGCGGGGTCGAGTTAGTAGAGGATATTCGAACGGTCATCCAATAGGAAATAGAGGCCAGCATCACTTAGAGAGAAAGGAAAGAGACCATGACCCAGATGCAGGCTCACATTGATATGATGCAATCACAGATGGCCTCTGTTCTCAAAGCTATGGCATTAAAATACCCTCACAATTTCATACAGGAGAAATACCTACTGCGGCGAGTCGACTCATAGTAGCCACCAATCGGCTGATCCCCCACCAGCTCTTGACATTGAGGTATTCATAGCATTTTGTTATGTCGACATTCAAATTCATTCCAATATTATAGCTAACATTATTTTGTTGTGTATTGACTATCCAAAGAAGCCAACCTGGTGTCGTCTTGCCCTTAATTGCGTGGCGAAATTAAAATTGTAGCGGTGGGTATGGTTTACCCATTCGAGGCTAATATGGTGGTGCACGGTGCACTATTATTGCCTGGTTACTATAAAGTCGTAATTGATTGTGTGTACAAAGATGCGCTCAATTATCCTCTTCCAGTGCCAAATTCATACGCCCAGCAATTGGTGGATATAGGTGAAGGCGGTTACACTCAATTGCCCGGATATTTAGTGATGTTAGGGAGGTAATTAGTTGGCCTTATAGAGTAAGCTTTTCTGGATTTTGGATGCCTAATTAACATTGATGACAAACAAATTTTCACTGTAGGAACCGTTACCCGAGCGAGCAACATCAAAGGGAAAAGGCAAACAACACGTGAGCTTTGAAGTTTCCTCTGCTCGCCCTAATCTCGTTGACAATGCAACATTGGTTTCCCTAACTCCCAACCTCAAATCGATGCATGATCTAACTGTTAAACTGCCACTCTCTACGGATTTCTTTGAGATGGCGAACGGGAGAGATGTGTTTCTCTACCCCGACCAAATGGACAATGAAATTAGTGTTTCAGTCACTGATATAACCAACTTGCTCAACATACATTGGCTGAACGTACCTATTTTACAAGTTTGGGCAATGTAAGACTTCATTGATCCCTCACAATTAAGTACATCGTATAATTTTTAATTTGACATTTCACGTTTGGTATAATATATTGCAAGTACCTACACCATTTGTGTAACCAATTCGAGATTCAAAATATCGAGTTTCTTTGTCCATTGCTGGTCGGGGCAATTAATCATGAAACAACTCAACTGATGAGTTACGAGTACATGCTCCATGCGATGGGAAACATGATGGATAAAAAGTACATTCTCGCACCGTATTTTATAGGGTAAAATCGTTGCAACTATTTATTTGTTGTTTTGCCTTAACCTGAATTTCAGTTATTTGTCGCTAAATATTCAAATTTAAATTCTTATAAAATTTTCCAGAAACCACTGGATGTTGCTAGTGCTATGTCTACCACGCGTTGTGGTATACTTCTTTGACTCCCAGGCGGTTAACAGACGTGACCTGCATATCAAACCGTAGTTGTCTATGTAAGCAATTATCATTAACTATTGTATATTATTCTTTTTTTTTTTATTTCAACTTGTTTAACTTATATATATGTATGTGTCTATATTATAACTCTAGGGTGCTTAAAACGTTGTGGGCGTCAGGGAAAATAGTGAAGAAATGGCTTATGTGGAAAACAATCGAGGTATGAAAAATATCCTCTAAATGTTACAATAACTATTGAAATTTCAAATTTTAGTGATTTAATTACTAATATTTATTTTAAACTCGTTCGAAATTTTAATGTGCTCAACAACCCGGATCTAATGAGTGTGGCCACTGTGTGATGAGAAATATGTACAAGATAGTCACCATATATGCTGGTTCGAAAGGATATCTTAATACGGTATAAATATTTATTGAATACTAATAATTATCTAATTTAAATTGTATTTCTTTTATTACAAAGTATAATTATGTTTCTTTTTCTTTTTTGTAGGCATATGAAACGGGATCATATATTCAATCGAATATAGATGAGGTTCGGGAATTATAGGCAGAATACTTTCTCCAAAATTGTACATGATTTTTGGTTCTAACTATTGATTATAGTTAGATTCCTATGAAAACGATGATGATTAGAGGAGTATATATATAGTCATATAGTAGTTATTGATTTTTGGACTAGCTTTGTTTATATTTAATAGTTAGTTTTATGTTAATTCGATTGTTTCGTATTTATAGTAGCTTATTTTGTAGCTGTATTTGTAGATTCATATTTATATCAAGTTGGTGATAATTGGTTTAAAGTGTATATAAATTGTTATTGGTGGTGGTGTGTTGCTTTTTCCTTACATTCGCTAGTTGTTGGCTACTTGGTGGTGGTGGTGTATATAAATTGGGCTACTTGCTGCTTTCATTTGCTGTTTAGCTTTGTTTATATTTAATAGTTAATTTTATGTTAATTCACTTGTTTCGTATTTATAGTAGCTTATTTTGTAGTTGTATTTGTAGATTCATATTTATATCAAGTTGGTGATAATTGGTTTAAAGTGTATATAAATTGTTGGTGGTGGTGTGTTGCTTTTTTCTTACATTTGCTACTTGTTGGCTACTTGGTGGTGGTGGTGTATATAAATTGGGCTACTTGCTGCTTGTATTTGTTGTTTTGTGGTCACAGGAAAATTGGCAAAATTTGAGTTCTGCAATTTATATTTAAAAAAAAAAATTTGGCGTCGGTTGTTACACAACAACTGACACCCATAATATTTAAAAATAAAAATTTACATATTTTTTCAATATAAGAGTCGGTTATTAGTATGAAACCGACGCCTTTTTAAAGCCATAGGCGTCAGTTTCTACATAGCTACCGATGCCTATAGTGAAATTATTTTATTTTATCATTCTTTAAGGCGTCGGTTTTAAGTTAACAACCGACCCCTTTTTGTAGTATGAGCGTCGACAAACAACCGATGCCTATTTGCCTAGTATATATGTCTGTTACATATGCGTCTACCTAGAAACCGACGCCTAATATTGATTACGACCGACACCTAATTGGCTTTTCTGTAGTAGTACATTTTGAATATTCAAATCATTTTTTTTAAGTATTACAAATATTGAAATATTTTTTTAAGATCGGAAGATTTGTTGTTTTATTTCCTAACTTTCAATCCTTATCATCTATCAAGATTTCCAGTCCGGAACGATTTGTTTCCCTATAAGCTACTACATAAAATTGTCCGTGACTCAGTACTGGTTTTTTTAGAAAGATTCTCACATAAGACAACTTTGACCTTAAATCTTGGTGATCGTCATAACAATAAGACAACCAACGTAAATTGTCCTCTTTCAAATCTGAACGATAGTCTAGCATTCGATGGAGTCAACGACATCTTTAGAATAATTGTTTTGTCACCAGATTACGTCTAATAAAATGATAATTTTGACCATGTAATTTGAAAACTGGATGTAAACTATCATTGTTGAGCTTAACATCTATCTGCCGACTCATATGAACAAAATTCTGGCACTCTAAGAATACAATACTCTAACTTTATGCACTAATCAACAACCTACATGTGGATTTAAAAGCCCCATATGAGTTGTTTTATTGGTCTAGAGTACTACTCAATACCTAATCTTTTCCCCTCCCATAGATGTAAACGAAAAAATCAAATAATATGTCTGTATATTCTCACTAAAATGTTTGTTTTGTTTTGATGCAACTGATGTTTGAACATTTGTAGAGGTTCTTTCATTAATTCAAAATTTACCTTTCCATACATACAACACAGTGAAAACTTAGGGGATCGACATGTTTCCTAACCGTTAAGCCCACATATTCTGTTAATTTATGCAATGAACACGTTATATAGAAAAATAAAAAATTTAAACAATCAAGCTTGCATAATCTAAATTCCATAGGGATGCTAACATTCACTTTGTGAATGAATTATGCACATATAATGCAACTCTCGCTATAACTTGACAAAATAAAAGCATACATGGCAAAAAATTCACACAAAATAACTTTAGTTAAAAATTACCCATGAAGTAAGAAGTAATTAAATTAAATGATTGTGTTGGTAGAAAAATCAAATTATTTAGATAAATCCTCTTAAAGTCTTAAACAACATGATAAACAGTAGTAATTGAAAAGTTGATGAAGGAAAGTGTTAGTAGGGACGTAACGCAACAATAAATGAAAGGTTATGGGTCATATACACCCAAAAAAGGATAGGAACAAAATTGTATAAAAATTGAAATGTGGGGACCTATAGTGGAAATAAGAACTAAAGGTATAATGGTCATATTAATAAGGGTTAATCGTGAAAATTGAAAGGTTGATGATGAAAAATGAATCTGGGGACATATTACAATAATAGATAAAAGATTGAAGACCTAGTAGGCCCAAAAAACGAATGACGACAAAATTGATACAAAGTTGAAAGGTTGGGGACTTAGAGTGAAAATTACCCCTAATTTAATTAACAAAACCACAATTACATATCTCAGTTATTCGATACGCCTTTACTAATGATTTCTTTCTATAAAATAATTTATGTTACAAATATTATAATAAATAAAAGAATTCTAAAAAAATCCTTTGGAGATGATTAAAGTTAGTACTACTAATACATAAATTATGATCTATCGTCAGACATGTGTTCCAGATGCATGCCATCTTGTATGCCACATCAGTGTAATTTATGTAATAGTGAGATTATAATTTCTTTTAATATTACGAAGGAATTGTAGGATGGGAAATTGAACCATCGATAAAAGTTGTGAGAAATCAGTTTGGATACAATTAAACTACATGAGTCACAGCAATAGTGAGATTATAACTAACATAGAATTATTATATACTATTATTTATTAACATTTGTAAAACAAACGACAACTTACAAATCAAAAAAAAATGATGAATACAATTTGGTCAGAAAAAAATTAAAAAACAAATAGTGAAATGGATGAAATTAAAATTATTAAGTGATCGGTTCTTCTATATAGATAATTGACAGTTTTTGTTAGGTTAACTATAACATCACAAATTAGTTGACCATTTTATAAGTAATTTTTTTTCTAAAATTACGAACATGGATAGTTTTTATCTTTTGGTGGGGTTAGTTTTCTGGGAAGTGGGTGGTTACAAAAAGATTAATTTATATTAACGTTTTATTTTATTTGGAGAAATAGATCTTTGAAGAAATAATAAAAATCTATTACTGAGATAACTGAAATATATGTCACCGAGAAAGGAAAAAAACTAAACTAAATAACTGATGAGGAAAAAAAGGAAAAAATGAAAGCAAAAGATAGTTAACAAATGAGGAAAAAAACAGCGAAGTGCCAAAAAGTGGAATTAATAAATGAAGGAGAAATGGAAAAAGGTGAAAAAAATAATAAACGAAGGAGCAATTACATGTAAAATCGCCATGAAAAGAAAATGGAAAAATTACCAAAATTCGGTTAACCTAAATATCAGTTGGTTACTAATTGAGGTAAAAAAAAAGTAAAAAACAAAAAAAAAATTAGATTCTAGATTCCAGATATTGGCTTTAGCAATTTATTCCACTTTTAGTATATTATGGATGATATGTGTGTCCACTCCATCTCACATCCACCACTACATCCACCCTTTTGATTTCATGTTATAATTACGACACAAAAAGAATTCAAGAGCTAGATGCGGGGTGGACACGAGATAGGGTATATGTGTAGTATTATCCTTATTATTATAGAAATTAAATAGATATTTTCTCAATTATCATTTAATTTAATTCTAAAAATAGATATTTTTGAAGAAAAAAAGGGAGATTTTTTTAGGAAAACTTTGACACAAAGTCTGTCCTCCTTTCTTTTTTTTTTTTTTTTTTTTTTTGGTTGGAAGGGGGTGGGGGAGAAATTGACCCATGTCTTCTTACTCAAGTCTTCTTAATTAGAAAACTAGTTTTATACTCATGCGTTGTATGGGAGCACACTATTAGTTCATAAAATGTGACTTTTATCAGGAAGAGTAACGATACATAATAGAAAATGTAAATTTTAATGTCCAAATGGCTTGCAAACATGTCATGTTAAATATAATGAAATATGATCATTAAAATAATAATAGATGTTTATATCCTAAGTATCGGGTCGTAGTCACCAGCCTCCAGGTCAAACATTTGACCCACTATGTCGTGCGCTGGCAGCCCATTAGTATAGATCCTCAATCCAACGTGTCAAGACCTTGACAAGCTCATGGTCAATTGGTCATTACTCTCGGCCCCTGCAATTTAGGTCGCTTACCCAGCAACCTGAAAATTTGTTTACTTGAGAGATCGGAAGAGCAGCTCGCCAGGTCGCTCGACTATTCAGGCTAATGACCGAACGATATTGAAGGCAGCATAATCGCGGTGCAACTTGTATGCTTTATTACTTGAGAGTTGATGTGACAACCACATTTAGTGTAAAGTCAATGTTGTCTTCCCTATGTAATAACTAGCTTGTATTTAGTCCAAAGAACCTGACATAAGCTCCAGCTAAGTCTGCCTAGGAAGCCTTCATTGGTCAGGCATTTAATGCATGTAATCATTATATATCAATATATACACTAAATAGAGAGAATCCCACATAATAAAGGACTGTCGCCCTCATTTTTACAACATTCTTGCCTTCTTGACATTTACTCTCTTCATTTACTTCTCTTTACATGCCTCTAACCACCTCTGAGGTTAATCATTTATTACTCAAAATAATTCGAATAACAAGCTTCCCACACAAACGATTTCGATTGTTGAGTCAAGGTGAATTTTGGCATCAACAAATTGGTGCCATATGTGGGAAACTCTTACAAAAGCTAGATCAACAGTGCTTGTAGGCTAAAAAATGAGTAAAAAATACAACCAAAGTGAAAAAATGACGAGCCACTACATGGAACTCCCTTACAGATTTCAAAGAAACAAAAGAGTGTCAGAAATGGGTCCCTCACGACCTGCTCCTGGTTCAGAAACAGAGGCCATGCGAAGGCAAGTGGAGGCCTTGGCCAAAGAAGTTAGGCGATTGTAGGAGCAGCAAAACCAACCTCCTCCGCCGCGTTGAATAAGTGAATCCCCGTCAAGATTACACATCATAGAGAGCTAAAAACGTGTCAAGGATGAGTCCGCGAGCTAATCTGCCATGGCAACCAATCAGAAGGTGACTGGACTTCATGCCCTCAGCCACACAAGGCTCGACGTGACCTGCCCCTAGCACCAAAGGAGTCCCAACTGCGGTAAACCCAGTTAGGGGTAGTGCGTTCGGTAGGCTGGGGCCTCAATCCCAACAGGAGTATGGGCAGTAGCGATCTTTCAATCCTAATGAACTAAAAGAACGAGGCGGGAACGTACCGATCTCAATCAGCCCACGCACTACGACCAAGCATCTAGCCATCCTATCTAGACTTTTGGAGGACAGCAACATGCCGTTCAGACGGTCTACGAGCTGGACGACTTGAAGAAAAGATTGAGTGACCTAGAACAAAGTCAGGCGAAAGGAAAAGAGGCTGAGAGTTTCTGAGGTAGGCCTTCACCTTTCGTACCGTCTGTGAGGGAGGCTGTGATACCTTCAAAGATGAAGCTGCCTGATATTGGGACGTATAATGGAGAAACCAATCTTGTAGCTAACCTTCACCGCTATGTATCGTGGATGGAACTGTAGAACACCACAAGGCCTGTGATGTGCAAAGCTTTTGTGCTCACTCTTGAAGGCAATGCCTAGACCTCGTATGGAAGCCTAGCTCCTAGTTCCATACATAGCTGGGAACAACTCTCTTCAGAGTTTGCAACCCAGTTCATAGGGTCAAAGGTAAGAGCTACGCCCAAAGAGCTGCTGGGAACTATTGAGTAAAGGAAGAGTTATTCTCAAGAATTATTTGGACCACTTCAACAAGCAAGCTATGACAATAGAGAAAGTGATGAATGAATCCCTCCTCATTGTTGTAAAGTCGGGGTTGTGTAAAGATATGCACTTCTGGTGGGCCGTGCATGAAGAACTTCCCAAAACTTATCAGAAGCTTTTAAGACGAGCTGAAAAGTACATCAGTGCTGAGAAGGCAATCCATGGAGGCCCTAAAACAGATCTAGCTCCCAAAGGGAATAAAAAAGACAAAGAGAAGCAGACTCGCTGAAGGGCTCGATGTACAAATTGAATCTGTTTTGATATGAAATGGAACAGATTACGATAATGCGCCCCCACCTACGGATTAGTCGACATTTTTCACAAATTTTATGAACAGAAGCTCTTATTTTCATATTTGGCATTCCTTATCTTCATTCTGGAGGCAATCTATAGAGGCCCTAAAACAGATCTAGCTCCCAAAGGGAATAAAAAAGACCATGGCATAAAAAAACAATGTAGGTCTGTGGGCCCTTCTTAGCTTCGAGGTCATTTGCTAAGAAGCTTAACGCTTCAATTGAACAGATTTTGAACCCTCTAGAAAATGACCAGATCGGAAGAGAAGCCTGTAAAGAAGCCCTCAAGGAAAGCGGATCAGTCAAGGGACTGTATAGGGCACCAAGACATGACACTGAAGAGTGCAAGCATCTTAAGCAAGAAATCGAGAGATTAATCGATAGAGGATATACCTAAGTGAATAAGTAGCTAACCGTCCGGGGTAAGACAGACAAGCTCATTCTCACGCAGACCAGAGTGCCAATCTTCTGTCGAAATCCGCATGCTAATCAGCAGAAATCAGTATACGGAGGGCTCTAAGCAATAGCGGTGAGGTCTCGTGAGAGAAGCCCAAACCTGCTGCCAGTTGTTCACCGCTAGGGCTCCCTCAGATCTAACGGGCTCTTTCATCTTTTAGATGGTTGACGCCATGGCAGGGCATGAGCTTCTGAGCTTTATAAATGTGTATTCAGGCTACCATCAAATGCCCATGTTCACCGAGGACGAGGACATACATACATCTTTTGTCAAACCCCTCAATAAAACCATGGGTTACGTTACATAATCAATATGTCCGGAAGCGTTTTAAATACAAATCACAACTCTTGTCAAAATCGAGGGGCACGAGTTGTCAATCAATTCTCTTATCTTCATTAGATGAGGTGGTGTTGTTTGTCATCTTCAATTCATTTAAAGTTGTAGTATTTATATGAAAGAATATGACATATGCTAAATAAAAGCCACTTTATATATTATATAACCAAACACTAGCTTGGGAAGCCTTTACATGTGAAAATGGGACTTCCAATCTTGTTGCAAAAGCTTTCATTATATAGTTACCATACAAGTCAAGTTTTATTTAGTTATTTAAGTTTCCTTACATATACTTGGCTTACTTCTATCATTACCTCTTATTCTATTAAACAAGAAACATAGGTCTATCCCTCATAATCTTATCATGGTGCAAAAGATTGAGAGAATAGGAACACAATATGTCAAACTCGTACGAGGTTTCCAAATACATTACAAACATTGGCTTATCCATGTAGTAAGCCCAAATATCTATCTCGATCACATGCATAATTTGCCTTGCATTGTGTGACAACCTCCACTCCTCGGCCTTCCATTCAACGATCCTTCGGTGGATCATCTATAAAAGGTTAAACACATACAAAGTGAGTATAGAATATCCCGTGAGTAATACATTATTTATGTATACCAAAGGGTTATAAAAATCATTTCATGTTACAATCTTAAAAACATTAAGATGCACAAACCTTTTAAATGCATTATAGGGCCCAAATACTAGAAGTTCCTACTACCCATGGCGACTTATAGCCTTTCAAATACCAATATGGTAGTGGCAACACAATAGAATCATAACAATTTTCGGTTAGCTTTTACCAGATTTTCAATCTTTCATTAATCCATAGCAATTAGCATGGATCAAAGCAAAGCAAACAATACAAATGGGTAGAGGGACTCTAGCACTTCTTATGCAAGAAAACATTTTAACAATATCCAAAACACATACCTTTGCTTGGAACTTACTTGAAACTTATGTATGCAAGTAAACCAAAGTAATGAATTACTCACCTTGTTTTCTTATATCTTTGAAGTTGAGTGGATGTTAGTGAGTGGCAAAACACTTTCAATTCCTTAGTATATCAAAGCAAAATAGCCTTTAGAATGTGAGTTCTATAGGTATATGAACTATGCCTTGTTTGAAGAGATAAATGAGAGCTTTTGAAGGTCTTTTGAGAGTGTTCAAAACCTTGCACAATTTATAGACGAATTTTCGTTCTTGTTTTCTAAAGTTTTGAGCTCCACCAATACAAAGGCTCCCACTTTCCTATAACAATGAGTTAAATTGGAAGGATAAGAACTCTTTCTTGTAACTCAAGATGCCAAGTGTGGGTTAAAGATTCAATCCATGTGGGAATTGCCCATTGGATATAAGTGTATTAGATTTTTCCCTTTATTTCTTGATCAACCCCCTTACCTATTGTACTCTATAAGTGAGTCCTTGTATTTTTGACTAGTCATCCAATTAGAAGATTTACTCACCGATTACTTGTAGTTGAATATCAAAGCCAATTATTATTCCGAAGATGTCACTATTAAAATAGAGAAATTACAGGGGATGTTACATCTTGTATAACCGATAGGCATGTACTGTGATAAAATGATGCCCTTTGGGCCAAAAAATGCCAGAGCAACTTACCAGTGCCTTGTCAATTCAATGTTCAAAAATCAGATCGGCAAAATGATAGAAGTCTATATTGACGACATACTCGTCAAAAGAGTTCTACTAGGAAACATATCCATGACCTCGACCAAATGTTATAGACCTTAAAGGAGTACAAGATGAAGCTCAATCCAAATAAGTGCTTGTTTGGTGTTGTGTCTGGAAAATTCCTTGGGTGCATGCTGAATCAGCGAGGTATCGAGGTCAACTCTGAAAAGATAAAAGTTGTGCTGGAAATTGATCCTCTAAAATCTATCAAGGAGGTTCGCATATCGCAGAGAAAGTTGAGGCTCTCAATCGTTTCATCTCTAGATCTACTAATAAGTGTAAGCATTTCTTTGATACCATCAAGAAGTCTAAGGAATTGTGATGGACAGACGACTGCCAGAAGGCTTTTGAAGAGTTGAAGGAGCACCTCTCCTCAACTCTACTATTAGCTAAACCAGAACAAGGAGAAACCTTGAATTTATACTTAGCCATTTCTAAGTCCTCTGTCAGTGCAGTTCTGGTTAAAACAGAAGGAGCAGCCCATTTGCCGATCTATTATGTCAGTCACACACTGTGTGATGCCGAGCTCACATACGCATTCATAGAGAAGCTTGCCTATGCCTTGGTCATGGCATCGAAAAAAAACTCTGCTCGTACTTCTTGGCCCACACCATTGAGCTTTTGACTAGCTCACCACAAAGACAAGTACTCCAAAAACCAGATCTATCTGGTCACTTAGTCAAGTGGTCTGTTGAGCTCAGTTAGTATGACCTATGCTACAAATCAAAGACAGCTATCAAAGGACAAGCACTGGCAGATTTCATTGCTAAGCTGACTCTATCACTCCAAGACCAAAGGGCAGAAGAAACCCTGAACTGGAAGTTGTTTGTAGATGGATCCTCGACAGGCCAAGCCTCAAGGGCTGGAATTGTCCTAGTAAGTCCGACAAGTCATATCACTGCCAAGCGGTTAGATTCGGATTCCCAGCCATCAATAATGAAGCCAAGTACGAGGCCGTACTAGCAGCACTCAAGATGGCCAAAGCAATAGGAATAAAAAAATTGATTATCAAAAGTGATTCTCAGCTTGTCGTCAACTAGACCAGCGGTGCATACAGATTCAAAGGAGAAAAGCTCTCCTAATATTAGGAAAAGCTGAGCGTTGAACTCACTAGTTTGGAATGGTTTGAGATCATGAGAGTCCTAAGGGCTGAAAACAGCCATGTGGACACCCCTGGTGAAGCTCGCGACAAGCAAAGGGGCTGGTGAGTTGGGCAACATCCCCATCAGAGAACTAGCTAGCTCATCAATCAAAAAAGCTATTGCAATGTTGATAGAAACTGAACAAACTAGCAACTGGATAGATCTAATCATCTAGTTCTTAAAAGAGGGAGCAGGCCCTTGAAACATCATGAAGCCAACTTCACCTTCGTCAGTGGGATAGTATACAAAAGAAGCCTTGCGGGACTTCTATTGAGATGTCTAGCTCCAAGCGAAGCAAAAATTATTTTGGAAGAAATTCACGCTAGAGTATGTGGCAATCACTCAGGTGGTTTGTCCTTAGCTCATAAGGTCGTCAGGCAGGGATATTTTTGGCCAAGTTTGAGGAAGGATGCAATCAAATTTGCAAAGTCCTGCAATAAATGCCAAAGTTTCCACCTGCTTGTCAAAAACCCACTTGAGGAGCTGACTACAGTTATTGGACACTGACCCTTTGCCAAGTGGAGAGTTGGCCCCATAGATCCACTTTCTAAGGGAAGGAGAGGAACTCAGCTCGCAATAGTGGCCATTGATTACTTCACAAAATAGGTAGAAGCTGAAGCTCTGATAACCATCACAGAGCAAAAGACGACGAACTTTGTCTGGAAGTCGATCGTTTGTAGATTTGAAGTGCCTCATGCCATAGTTACAGACAACAGCAAGTAGTTCGTTAGCTCTATATTCAGATAATTCTGTGAGGACTTAGGAGTAAAAAAAACTTCTATTCTACTCCTCACGACCCACAACCAAACGGTCGGGTTGAAGTAATCGACAAAATCGTCAAGCACACGCTAAAGACCAGAGTGGAAGCTCTGAAAGGTGTATGGGCTAAGGAGCTACCCGCTGTCCTATGGTCTTATCAAACGACCTGTAGGACTGCGATGCGTGAAACTCTCTTCTCACTAGCCTATGGGGTTGAAGCAATGATCCCCATCGAGCTCGAGGTCTCCACTCCCAGGGTGCTATATTTCGACGAGAAAAGGAACAACAATATGCTCTGTGACAAGCTCGATCTCTGTGAAGAAAGGAGAATTCTGGCTGAAGTCAGAAATACAGCCTACAAGCAACGATGTGCAAAATTTTACAACTCCAAGGTCAAAATGCATAGGTTCGAGCTTTGGGAACTAGTCTTCCAGAAGGTCTTCCTATCTTTTAGAGAAGCAACCTAGAGAACCCTATGACCTACTTAGGAAGGACCTTACAGGGTAAGAAGAATTCTTTCAATGGAGCATACGAGCTCGAAAACATGGAAAGAACTGAACTCATGCATTCCTAGAATGCTGAGCACTTGAAGAACTATTACCAATAGAAGATTGTCATCTTTTTATTTTTTCCCTATGTATTAGGTCGTGCCACGCACAACTGATGAGCAAAGCTTCAACCCATGTGACCTCAAGCTTTCAAAAATTATTGTTATAGTGACCTAACACATGTACTTAGCAAGTGAAATATGAATTTGTCGTTATAGCAGCTTTCGCTAGAATAACTTGACATCTATACAAGCTAGTTGTCGACCAGTCAGTCAAGCACCCTTACAGATTGAAGGGGTTATTACCAACCTAGTAAAATGAGCTAAAAATGAAAGAAAGACACCCAAGCTAAATTACATGCGCAACCTCTATATTTTATTAGTGCAAGACCCAAACGTGATAACCAACAAGCTTGGACATCGACGTACGTGAGGATTATCTGAACGAGTTTGTTTTAATGGGTGATCTTGTTTGTGTTACTTCAAGTTAGGTATATTAACTAGCGACCTTATGAATTGAGCGAGCAGTCAACTCGTAAAGTCATGAGCTGACACTTAACACAAAGGCTTTTTCATTAATAAATCCGTAGGAATAGACCAAAAGAGACAAAACATTAAATGAAGGGCCTTAAAAGGTTCAAGCCTATAGGTCTGAGCCCTCAGAAGCTGCATCACGGGGTAAAGCTGATAGAGATGGCCTTAGGAGCATCATCAGCCACGAGGACGGTCTCATCTTGGGTAGCCTCCTCTTCTTCATCGGAGCTCTCTGGTCCATACTTTGTTAGTCGGTCCACCTGTTCCTTTAGGAAGTCCTCGCTTCTCCTTGACCTCGGAGATAACATCTAAGGCAATTTCAACGAGCAAACTCTTAGTGTGGATCTTGAACTCATCAGAAGCCTTGTATTGGGATACGACTACCTCTTAGCCTACGAGGTCATCCGCACGACCTTAGCGCTCCAGTTCCTTCTCGGCCTAGTCGAGTTTTGACCTTTCTTTGGTGAAGAGACTCTCCAGGTCCTCATTTTTTTCTCAACCCCTCCAGTTCAAGACTAAGGTACCCAGGCCCGTCTCTCAGAACGGTAAGATTCTGTTGCTAGTCGTGAAGTGTTAGCCCAGCCTATTCCTGAGCCTTAGCCACCTTCTTAGAATTCTCTTCTCTTTAGAGATGTCGGCAGTAGGCTGGCGAACACAATCGACTATCGGGGTCTCCAAGATGATTGCATGAGCATTCATCGCTAAAGCCGAGTAGAAAGGTCAAGGGTGGCCAGAGACTTGACATAGCCATCCAATTTTTTAGACTAGCTTCGGGGCACGCTCATCATGGTTTCTACAATCAGCGGAGGATGTTTGGACAGGTTTGACTCATGGACCCTCCTCATCATGTTATACACGACTCTTGGATTCTCTAAGTAGGTGCTGCGAGCTAGATAGACGGGTCGGAGTAGGTCTTTGGCGGCCTCATTGAAGACATTCCTAACTTGGGAGGCATATCCCGCTCCAATTGCAGCGGAGTTATGATGGGTACTGGCTTGGACATCCTGAAGCGTCGATGCATGAGCAACCTCTTACCGCTTTCTCGGCGAGTCCTGAATGACAATCTCAGAATGTGAGAGCTTCCTCTTTTCTGTCGCCTTCTCCTTGTCTTTTTTCTTCTGCTCTTTCCTTCTTAGAGCCTCAGTGACCTACTATGTGTTTCTCATTTTGCTCTTCTCGGTCTCCCAAACAGCTCATTTCTAGAACTTGGACAAATATTTTTTCCCTGCAAAATATGGAGAAGTATCAGCTTGGTACAAAAAAGTACTCAGATTTATATAAATGAGTTGTACCTTACAACTATTTGGGTTTCTGGGGATGTAGGCACCCTCTCTAACTGAAAGGCCGTGCTTGATGAGTTTCTCCTCCTTGACAAGGTCGCTTGCGTGTCGATCGTCCTCCTTCAGTTTGGAAATGGCACTCACTTCCGCAGCGAATGGCGAGATCAAAAAAAAACCTCGTTCAAGATCGGAAGCAAAGGAAAAAGATTTAAATTTGGTCAAACAGGTCAAGGAACAAAAATCTAGAACGCTACTTACTATATTCCTCATAAGTTGTCCTAATTCTAATCTTGGGTTACCCTGGGCTCCCTAGAGTTATTATTCTCCTCCAGCCCAAAACCATTTATTCTTCCAGCCCAGAACGGAGTCTGGAACCCCCCCTTTACCAAGTTCCTGAATAGTTGTGCACCCCCAGCTTTAGGTTGGGCTGAAACATAATACCAAGCCTTTCCGCTACTGCTCGCCTTGAGCTGGTAATAGGAAAGAAATTCCGTAGGTTGTGGGAATCCATACCCCTTCTCGCACCACAGAACGAGTAGCACAATCAATGTTTTCCACCCAGCTGGGGTGACCTGAATGGGAGCTAAGTCGAGGTTTTACAGATACTTGGCCACTATCCTTGGGATCAGGGGCCTAAACCCTGCCTTGAGCACCCGGATATTCACTGCCACACAACCCTCTGGGGGGATAATGAGCCCGTTCACCCTCATAGGGAACCCAAAAATCTACTTGATCAGGCACCCTGAATTTCTGCCTGGCCTTATGTAGCTCATCTTACTTGATTTTTGAAGAGAAGTGTTTGGCTGTCCACTCCACGTCGGGTACAATCACAGTAGGTGGCCTATCACTAGGGCCCGCTGGAGCAAATCCTGAGGAATAGCCGGCTCTAGCTACTGTGACGTTGGCTAGTGGGACAACCTGAATGGCGAGTTGACCCCCTGATAAGAGGTCGCGCCCTCTTCCTTTCCGTCCCAGTCGATATCATAACCTTTATTTTTTGACACCACTTCCTCCTTCAGCCAGTCGACCTCAACCTTGACCTACCCAGAGCTCCAAGGGGTTGCGACCCCCTCCCCTCAGACTCAGACCACTGTGGGTTCACCTCAACATTCTCCCCTACATCTTTTATCCTAGACTCCCTGTTATCTGCCATTGTTGAAATCCTTGGGAAATCAAAAGTCACTACTCTATGAAAGAGACTCCCAAAACCAATTTCCTAAACTCACTGATCCTCTAAGAAGAAATAAGAAAAGAAAAAAAAAGAGAGAGAAAATGTTACATTCTTAAAGAACGACGAAGAGCCCAAAAGAAATTACCTCTGAGAGTGGACGTCGAACGAGAAGAAAAGCAGCTACAAGGAAGGTTTTTCTGAATATAAATGTCGAAGGCTTGAAATCTGAAGGAGAAGAAAGAAAAAGGAATAGGAGAAGGGAGGGTTATATAGGAAGACGGGGAGGAGTCTTAGGAACCGCAAACGTCAATCATCATTGATGATTTACGCTTACCTACCTTTTTGAAACTTATCGACCAACAAATAAATGACACTTGGCATCTGCGGTAGAGGATAACGATTCATATTCAAAATATTCGATAGTAGAATACGCGACAAGCTCATGACAGACAACCTTCAAGGGCGCTCCTTTCCCAGAGCTCAAAGCAACACCCTTGAGGGCCCATTTGTTTATATCCTAGGTATCGGGTCATAGTCAACAGCCTCCAGGTCAAACATCTGACCCCCCAAGTCGTGAACTGGCAGTCCATTAGTACGGATCCTCAATCCAACGTGACAAGACCTTGGCAAGCTCATGGTCAATTGGTCGTTACTCTCGACTCCTTTAAAGTGACCTGAAAAATGGTCTACTTGAGCATTCCTACAAGGTCAGCTCGCCAGGTCGCTTGACTAGTTCAGCCTAATGACCGAATGATCTTGAAGGCAACGTAATTGCAGCGCAATTTGCATGCCTTATCACAACGTATTGTGACAGCCGCATTTAATGTAAAGTGAATGCTTGTCTTCCCTATGTAACAACTAGCTTGTATTTAGTCAAGGGAACCTGACACAAGCTCCAGCTAAGTTTGCCCAAGAAGACTCATTGATCAGGCATTTAATGCATGTGATCATTAGATATCAATATACACACTATAAATAGAGGGAATCCCACATAATAAATGACTCTCTCCCTCATTTTTACAACATTCTTGCATTTTTGACACTTACTCTCTTCATTTACTTCTCTTCATATGCCTCAAACCACCTATAAGGTTATTCATTTATTACTCAAAATAATTTGAATAACAAGCTTCCCGTGCAAAACAAATTTGTTTGTTGAGTCAAAGTGAATTTTGGCATCAACAATAGACAACTATAATACAATTTGTACATTATCATTCTCATTCATTAATACAATCTAAAACGGTTCTTCTCAACACTTGATGCAGAATTTTGGTACAATTAAGTAGGCCATCGTTCATTTCATTTTCATATAAATAAATTATAGCTACTGAGGAAAAAAGTATCTATGGTTATATATCCCATGGAAAATTAACATTATCATTTATAAGCATAAAATTTAACTGGAAATCAAAATACACAATGGTATATTGAAATTATATCTGATTAATTTTCTACCACCCTAAAAAACATTTATAATGAAAATAGTTATTAAGATATTACCACTATAAACATCATGTAGGTCAATATTGTTAAGCACCTAGTTGACACTGGCCTTCGATCTCAAAAAATGGAGTTCACTGTGAAGAGGGAAAGAAGGCACGTTAGAAAGTAAGTATTATAAATAGCTTATACATTCAGATAAATATATAATCAACTCACCACATTTAACTATGAAGCCAATGAGTCAACATTTCTAAAAACCGCTTTGTATACTACATTCTTAGTTTTATTTGAAACATGACCATCTTCGTCAGAAATCAATATCTTCAGCCCCTTTCGATTCGTAACCCTTGAAACGGCAACATACAATTGACCATGAGTAAACACGGGATTCCTCAGAAAATTCCAACATTTGAATGTGATTGGCCTTGACTCTTATTAATAGTCATTGCATAAGATAGCACAACCGGAAGCTGTCTCCTTTGAAAAGTAAAGAGAACTCTAATATCAGATGTAGCCAATGACATTTTTGGAATGAAAAATTTGTGCCCAGCATTTAGTCTTGATAAAATCTTTGCTTCAATGACATGTTCTCCAAGTCGTGTTACCAATAGTCTTGTACCCTTTCATAAACCAGATGAATGGTCAATGTTTTGTGTCAACATAATAGGAACTCCAACCTTCAACTTCAATTCATGACCCGGAACATTTTGGCATGAACAAAATTAAAGTATATGCATAGAATTTGTCATCAATAGCAGTGGTGTAGCCAGGATTTTGTGTGAGTGCGGTTGGTCACCATTACAATGTTCATACGTGTTGGTTGAATTTCTAATACTGTAATATAATTAGACGTGTGCTCTTCCGATCTAGCACGGTAACTTGGCTTGATTTGGACGTAGATTAATAGCTGAAAATAGGACTACAATCATTTTAAAATTTTGAAGTCGAAAGTGAGAAAGTAAAATGAATTAAGAGAAATTTAGAATTTGATTTGGTTGGGGGTAAGTTGAATTTACATCAAAAATTTTGATATAAAGTTGACTATGCAATTAGATTAAGTGAACTAATAATATACATTGGGATAAAAAATGATTTTTCTTTTAATTATTTTAGTAATCCACTAGTTAGCTTAGAATTTTTTTAAAAAAAATAAAGGACAAAAAACAATTAAACAAAAATTTCAAGTAAAATGAAAATATTGTCTTTTAAAGATGAAATAGTTGTACTAGGCCCAGCAATCAACCTATTTTACTACAAGCCCATAAAAGTAAGAGCAAGGGCGATATTGTAATTTCAGTGCCTTTAATCTTCTTCCATGATTCCTACGCCATTTCCCTTTCAGACAAATCTACTGAAAGCTCCTCTGTACATTTTCAGGTGACTCAATCTTGCACACATTTAAATTTTTTTCCCTAAAATCTCAATGCGATCAGTCGACCGCACTGGTCTTTAACTGGCTCCGCCAGTGATCAATAGAAAAGCTATCACTACTAAAAAAAAAGGCTTTCACCGACGGAAAAATCCGTCAGTAAAGGTTGGATTTCCATCGGAAATGACCTTTTCTGACAAAAAATGACTGAGAAATTCACTCGATAAAGCCGTACTTGCTAATAGTTTCCGATGGAAAATTCATATCCGTCGAAAATTTCCGACAGATTAGACTCCGTCAGAAATTTCCGACGGACATGAAAAAAATAATAAATAAAATTTTTTTTGGTCACCCGACATGCAACCTGAACCAGCTACACAACCCGCGAGAAGCCTCAACCTGAACCGTTAACCAGTGAGATTTATTTTCCTATTGCACCCAAGGGGAGTGAAGTCCCAACCGCCAAGCCAATGTATGTACTTGTGCACAAGTTGCCCTGAAATATAGATAAAGTATATTCTAGCAATTTTCCCAATTAAAAAATATCGCATTTTCCTTTTCATGCATTGAGGCTTTTTATTAATTAACTTTTTGTTATATTATTTCATATATGTCATTTATACTCTAAATTTATTTGTTTGTGTCAATTAGTATAAATTTTTTTACACTGCTTTTCTAGACCATAATATATATTCATTGTTAACTAAAAAAGGCGATCTATTAAAAAAAAAATTTTTGGTTCTATTCAAATAAATTTGATTAATGTCAATTTTTTTGGTTTTAAAAACCTAATAATTAATAAAGAATTTTATTTATAACCATTGTTTTAAACCTTAACCATCAAATAAAAATATTTATCGATGATTAAAATTTTTGTTTTATATTGAATATGTCATTTACACTCTAAACTTAATTATTTGAGTGTGTCATTAAACATATTGAGATTGTTTTTTGTTATGCATATTGAAATTCCATTTTTGACATTTATTTCCATTACATGCCAACCAGTCCTTTGTAAAGATTGTTCGTGTTTGTTGTTGATTTTCTTTTTTCTTTTTTCTACAAACTTTAGTTTGTACTTTTAACTACGAATAGAAAAACATAAATCATTTTCTATTTCATATGGAAGGGTTGTTGATTGTTTAATAACACTTTCAATTTTTTAGCATGTTTTTAAATTTAGAACAAAATTTAACTTGCTATATATGTATATATATCCGTTAACTTCTAGTTTGCAAAAAAAAAATTAACATATCTCCTATACATTTTTTATAGTTTAAAATTTAATGTATATTATTATAGAAAATTGTGCATATTAAAAAGTATTAAAAAAGTAATTGGATGAATTATTATTGTAATCAAAGAATAAAACTTATGTCAAACTTATCAAAAAAATTTAATTGACAATATTTAGTATTAATAAAGAAAGAAAACTTTCAAAATTTTATAAAAGGGAATTAAAATATATTTTTAAGGATATTTCCGATGGAAATGTATTTTTCATCAGAAATTTCTGACTGCATTCACGAGTCTGTCGGGAATTTCCAACGGCCTTTTGGTCACCGTCGGAAATTTCCGACGGCCATTTGGTAGCTGTCGGAAATTTCTGACGGACTTCTATTTGCCGTCAGAAATTTCCGACGACATCAAGTTGGCCGTCAGAAATTTCTGACGGAGATCACGTTTGGTCGGAAATTTCTGACGGACTATGATTCCGTCAGAAATTTCCGACGAATTTTCATCGCTCGGTGATATCCTGTTTTCTAGTAGTGTATTACCAATTTGACTGTGCCGTGAGCTCTGGTTCAAAGAAGAATTTAATGACATGTTATCTTGATTAGTATCTTCAGTTTTTGTAAAAGGATTTTTATAAATTTTTATATTTTTCTAGGTCAAAGTTGTTTTAAGTTTCCGTTAAATAAAGTACTATATGCTTGCAAAAAATAAAGTACAATATGCCAAGATTCAAGTGGGCTCTTAGTCCCCCCCAAAAAAAAAGACACACGTGGTCTAGTGACCATCTAAGTGAGTTTTCCACACCGTCTAGAGTTTAATTCCACATCCCAACATTCCCATTATAATATTCAAAAATTGAAGCACCACACGGAAAAGTTATTAAATTCCAAAAGTAAAGTATGGAAATTGAATATATACCATAAATAGAGGGGTTTTATTTTTTTAAATTTCCCTTTAATAATTTAATGTTTATTTTTCCCTAATAATTATAATTAAACAGATCTTTTCAATTATTATTCTTTAGTTCTAAAATAAAAATTGTAGAAAGACCCCAAGTCTTCTCAGTCCACTATTAATTAGAAAATGGCGTCAATGGAAACAAAATGAGTTGCAGGGGTAGATTTGCATCACATGGCTTTGATTGATAGTAAAGCAAAGAGCGACTTGCCAAGAAGGACATGGAAATTTTGCACAACAATGACAAGTTGACGAAAAAGACCACCATACATTGACTTGACAGATAGCTGGTTAGGAGGGTAACTATTGCAGGTCATTATGAGTGGTTGCCCACTCCACGGCTAGCATTGCTTTCACCAATTCTTATTCCTTTTCTTAACTTACTCTCTTTTCTTTTTCTTTTTTCCCCTTTTTCCTGACATCTCCTCCTTTTCTGAAAATGTCAAGTTGGCTTGGAGATTTTATTCAATTACAAGTGAAATGAACGACGTCTTTCTCTTTAAAAAAAAAAAAAAAAAAAAAAAGAGAGAAAAAAGACATTGTTTTATTCTTTTTATTACGTCCAATTAAAAACACAAGTCATTTTTTTAAAATATAGTTAAAATATTAGTTTTCTTATATATTTTTATTTAATTTAATGTGCATTGTTATAAATAAATAAAATATAATTATTAAATTGAAATAATTAATAAATAAAATGATATAGTTGAAAAATAATTTTCAATTTAATTTTGTAATACCATTAAATGAACTTTCTTAATATCAATGAACATAGAAATTTAGCTATTTTTGTGGGACGGGGTAGTATGCGAGAGGAGATAAAAGCATTTTCAATGTACTATCTCATATACCCTGATTCCCTCTTATCCATTTGTTACATAGTTCGTTTTGCCTTTTACAAAGTGATTAAGAAAAATGCTGGGAAAGAAAATTTACAAATAAACTTTTTAGAGTACCCTTATTTAAATAAAGGTGTCAAATTAATGTTTTCCATGTTCCAAAACACTAATTTTAAATTTTCAAGATTAAAATAGGCACTACCTCCATCATAAAAAGATGGTCATATTCCTACTTTCACATAAATTAAGAAAAGTTTATTTAATAGTATTAGAAAAGTAAATTTTAACATAGTCTATCTATTATACCCTTTGATTTATAGTGATATATATCGACACCACATCTTTTACTAACTACACTACATTTTAATTATACTCATCATCTTTTACATCTTTAATTATTTACACTTATATCATTAACTTATTTGTATCATATTTTTATTTTTTTACATCTTATTATGATGACATTTTGTATTGAATGATATTTTGATTTTAAAAACTTCATTGCAAGAATTGTTTAAAATTTTTAAATAAACAAAAATATAATATCTAATGATAAAAAGTACATATTTCATATGATTTTAAGGTACACGGATCAAATTTTTCTAAATATATTTGATCATTAAGAACATGAGAAGGTGATTGAACTAAAAATACGAGAAAAAAAGTAGCAGAAACTTTTAGGGCTTAAATTCCGTAAGAAACAAAGATTAGAGATGCTCAAATTAATAAAAATATGATGTGTTTAGTAAAATGAGTAGTGTAGATATAATTAGTCTTTGATTTATTAATTATTTCACTTTAGTAATTCTATTTTTTTTTTATAGTTATACACATTAAAGAAGGGCATATAAGAGAAATAATATTTCAACTATTTTTTAAAAAAGAAATTGGACCATATTTTGAGACGGACGAAAAAAAAGAAATATAGACTATCTTTTTAGGACAGGAGTAGTATAATTGTAAATGAATGTTAAAAAGTAATGCTAAATGTAGAAATACGACTTTATAAAGCAGACAGAGAAGTTTGCACATACAAAGAGAGAATAGTCGGCACATATTTCCAATGCTAATAAATACTTTTATTTGAATTAACCGTTTTTATGGAGAAATCTATGATATTAGCGGAGTACAGAACTAGATACTTGATACTTGATACTCTTAGCCAATTAAAAATTTATATGTGTATTTAAGAGTCTTAATTTGTTATTTAATCTAGGTCTAGAACACGAATTTGAGTTTTTGATTGGTCATCAGGAGTACAGCCATGTCATTGCATATACTCCCTCTACCCTAAAAAGATAATATCCTATTTCTTTTTGGTCTATTTAAAATTAAGATTGTTATTTTTATTCAGGCACAAAACAAACATGTTAATTCTTGATTGATTAGTTCAATACTCTTGAAGCTTGAGTTTTTTTTTTTCATTTTTCTATTATTTCACTTATTTTTCTCTTTCCACTTTATCTCCCCCTCTTGAGTTTGAGAAAATATACGGTACTTTGGGACGGGTGGGTGTTGCAGAAGAATCAACAATGCATACATGAGTTTAAAAGTCCCAAAAATTGAGTCCAAGAACCGGCCACATATGGGTTCTTCATTGGCCTGAGTACTATATTAAGGTACTCCTTTAAAATACTTGAATTTTTTCCCTTGAATTTATCTCATGCCCACGTCTGGCTCAAGTTGGACAACTACTACCAGTCGAAGTTTTGATCCATGATTAACGCTCTAAATTATTATGAAACTTATGTTGTGAACATTCTGATTTTCTATTGAGTTAATGCGAATTTCATTTACAAAGTATGCGTATTTATATAGCAACACTTGATTTGAAGGAAAAGTGATGTGCCCTCAATATTTTGTACAATGTAAGAAAATGTCATATGCAAGCAACACTTAATTTGAGAGAAAAATAATGTTTCCCTAATATTTTGTGCAAGGTAAAAAAATGTGATACGCACATGATCTTCGTTTTGACACTACTGAAAAATAATTAAAATACTTAAAAAGCATCCATGACAATTGGGCTAATTGGCACTATGCTCATCCCAGATCAAGTTACAATATTTTACTACTTTTCGTCCCAACCTTCGAGCTACATTCTCCTAATTTACACGCTCTCCCATTACAATTTTTTATTTGTTTTTTAAAATCAATTAATGTAGTGTATTATTATTGGAATTTTATTTTTCAATTATTAGTTAATGACATAATTTTTCTATATATATGTATATATTTTATTTATTTATTAATTTATTTTTTGGGGTTTCGATCTCCCATTACAATTTTTTATTTGTTTTTTAAAATCAATTAATGTAATGTATTATTATTAGAATTTTATTTTTCAATTATTAGTTAATGACATAATTTTTCTATATATATGTATATATTTTATTTATTTATTAATTTATTTTTTGGGGTTTCGAGAATTGCAGATTATACTATGTGAGACGAGGCCCCCGCGGCGGGGACCCCTTTTTTTTTTGCCCCTTTTTGTTTTTTTTTTGTTTTTTTTTTTTTTTGGGGGTGTGGGACAAAGCATGGAGATATTTTAGTTTCATGGTTGGCCGGCAAAAGATAGTAAAAATATTGGTGGCCCTAGTTCGACCTAGTTCCATTTCATTGATAGAGAAAGTCTGCTAGAATTTTACTTTGTGGTTTTATTTTTCTTGGATTTATTGATAATATATGAACAAAATTAATGTATATATGCATGTAATTTGTAAACATTGATAGAAAAGCAATAATCAAAGTGACGTATTACAACTGTGAGCTCTCGTTCAAAGAAGAGACTTATGGTTGTGCCGTGAGCTCTGGTTCATATATACAACTCAAACGACATTGATTGAAATGATAAGATGTATATAGTCTTCATGAGGAATAGTGCACCAAATTATGGGGTACAGGGTCATGGACCCAGGGCGAGAAATCGAAGAAAATAAAAAATAAAAAGAAAGAGATTTAGAGAGTCATGGAAGTTTGTAAATTTCCAGTAATTCAAACTCTGTACTCTTGGCAAATAAAATAAGACAATTGAACTTATAGGTCTTACATAATCCATTAACTAGACTCTTATATTCACTTGTCAATTCTATATTTATTTGAAGTACATGTTTCAATATATTAAATGTAGAGCACTGATCAGTGCCTCTTACAGTACTAGAATGCTTTTTGTCAAAACGTCTATTTGCTTTCCACTTTCGTTTAACAAATACTCCCCCAGTCCTATAAAAATAGGTCCAGTTTCTATTTTTATTTGTCTCATATTATAGTCTATTTACATAAACAAGATTGAACAATTAATTGCTCTTCCAAATATACCCTTAGTCAAATAACTAATTAATTTTTAAGGCATTAAATAGAACTAGTCCAAATTCCACTTTTATTTCTCCCACTTGAATTTGAGAAAATATCCGGTATTCCAAATAAATCAACAACCCACACATGGGTTTACAAGTCCCAAAAATGAGGTCTAAAAACTCACGTGTAGGTTTCTCATTGACTTGAAATATGTACTGTATTAGGGTACTCTTGAAGTATCCAAACTTTTTCCCTTGAATTTATCTCATGTCCATGTTTGGCTACAAATATATATAAGTTGAACGGCAACTACTAGTCGAAGTTTTGATCAAAGCAGAATCCCAGGTATTTCATGGAAAATGATTAACGCTCTAATGTATTACAAAATTTACGTTGTTAGTTACAAAATTTACGTTGTTAAATATTCTATTTTTCTATAGAATTAATGTGGATTCCATTTATAAAGTATACATGCTTATATGACAACACTTGATTTGAGAGAAAAACTATATGCCCAACTATTTTGTGCCACGCAATGGTCCCTGTGGTACTATAGAAAGATAATTAAAATAATTAAAAAGCATCCATGACAATTGGGCTAATTGACACTTGCTCTTCACCTTTCAAGTTACGGTATTTAATTCCTCCCAACCTTCGAGCCACATTCTCCTACTCTCTTCCATTTCTCCTGATCTGATTGGCAACCATGATGTGATAGAACAATTTTTTAATTTGTTTTTATAATTAGAATTTATTTTTCAATTATTATCCATTGACATAATTTTTCTATATATTATTTCTTTTTCTTTCGCAACGAATTGCAGATTATACTATGTCGGGGAGGGGGGGTCAACAAAGATGAATGTATGCAAGAATTTTATTTTTTGTGGTTTATTTTTCATGGATTTATTGATAGGATATGAACAAAATAAAATTATATATGCATACAATTTGTAAACATCAATAGAAAAGCAATTATTAAAGTGACATATTACAGTTGTGTTGTAAGCTTTGGTTCAAAGAAGAGACTTATTATAGTGCTGTGAGCTCTGGTTCATATATATGACTCAAACCCAATTTCTTTTTCTGTAACTACCCTCTTTCTTTTTCTGCAACTATCCACTTTCTTTTTATTTTCTTTTTAATTAGCCACTTCCAATGCAACATGAATTATGACTTTCAGTTGTTTGCACAAACAATATATATATTATGAGTTTCAGCTGTCAATTTTTTATAGCATCATAGGACTTGGAAATCAGAACGGTTACTATGTTGTCATATCTTGTAATCTTTAAGAAAAATGTTTAATTTATTTTCTTATGTTTCCAGCAGCAAAATTTTCTTTTTTCTTTTTTCTTTTTTCTTTCTTTCTTTCTTTCTTTCTTTCTTTTTTTCCTTTTTTTTTATTTTTTATGTTTAGATACGTGTTCCCATGAATACGTCTTGATTTAATTTATATCAGATCTTTTTATTTCCGTAGTGTACCTATATTAATCCTCGGTCGATATATTTACAAACTAATTAGTTGCTTAAATAAAATAATTTGTATTCTTTAGACCAATATGTGATTGATTTTGTTTTAATAATTTACATTAATTAATTGTTTTGATACTTTTTAGAGTAATTTTATCCACTTTCTATAAGAGAAGGTAATTTTATTCACTTCATTATTAATATTTTTTAGTAACTAATTAATATTTTTCGGGTTACTCATCAATTAGTAATCAAAATTGGACTTAGTTCAATTCGTTTAACATTGTAAGGGTTGTTTTCTTGACATGGTACCCTATTAATTTATTTTGATAATGAATGGCTATTTTGTTATTAATAATCAGTAATTTGGCTTAAACCATAAATATTTATTTGCATATATTATAATTTTTAAGTTAGAATGTCCATTAATAAAATAGATTCTTGTAATTTAATAGCAGTATATTTTGGTAAATAAGGTGCTTTAGTTATTGGTTTGCGATTAGTTTAGTTTGCATCTTATTTGTTTAAATTTATAAATGATTAACCAAAAAAGAACAATGTTGTGTATTCCATTAATATGTTTCAGTAATTTTATGACTTAAATGAACTATTAATAAATACAGGAGATGCTTAGATATTGTTTAACATTTAACATGGTTTAAGTCATATTTTCTTAAATCAGGCAATTGAAGGGGAAAAAAGGTATCGGTTTGTATAGTTTTATTTATTTTTTTCCTAATCAATTTAGATTGCATTTCAATAGGTTAAAAGCAAATAAGAAATGTGAACAAAAAAAAAGGCAAATAAGAAATTAAAGAAAATATAGAAAGGAAAATAGAAAAGCAAAGGATTTCACAGTTAGGCCCTAATAATTGAGCATAACTTGCTAGCATCGGAAATGATTTCCACGTAAAGCTAATAAATAAAACGAAAAATGTCATTTATAAAAAAGCGTTTTAAAACTTGTAATACTTTAACAAAAAAATGACATCTCTTATTGCAAATACTTTGTTCAATCAACATTTTTGTAGTTACATAATAATTATTTAAATTCACTTATATGTACTACAATTTTATAGCATTTATTATATATTACTATTGAATTAAACCCGTGCAATGCACAGATAGAAAACTAGTTATTATAGAAATTAAACACATTTTTTCAATTCTTTATAAATCTAAATAAAAAATGTAGATCTTTCAGAAAGACTTTGGCCCAAGTCTTCTCAGTGCATTATTAATTAGAAAATGGCGTCGAACGGAAATATCTCGCAGTAGTAGATTTGTATCACATGGCTTTCATTGACAGGAATAAAAGAGCCACTTGCCATAAAGGACATGGAAAATTTGCACAATAACAAGAAGTTGACGGAGAAGACCAACATACATTGACTTGTCAGGTAGCTGGATAGGACGGTAATTACTGCGGTAATTGTGGGTGGTTTTATGAGAAATATGAAAATAGAAGATGTATAAGTCATATTGTATATATGGCACATTTATATTTAATTATGAAAAAATAGTCATGTGATCATCACTCAATAAATATGTGTTATGTGAAAAAGTCATTTATTAATGTCACATTTCAATGACTCTCTATATATGGGTTTAACGGTCTCAAAAATTGGGTCCAAGAACTGGTCACGTATAGATTCCTCATTGACTTGAAGTACTATATTAAGGTACTCTTAAAATACTTAAATTTTTCCCTTGAATTTATCTCATGTCCATTTCTGTCTTCAAATATATACAAGTTCAATGGCAACTACCAGCCGAAGTTTTAATCAAAGCAGAATCCCCAGTGGCACAAGAAAAATGGTGAACGCCCTAAATTATTATAACATCTAGGCAGTTAAACATTGCAATTTTCTATAGAGTTAATGTGGACTTCATTTACAAAATATACGTGCTTACACGACAATATTTGATTTGAGGGAAAAGTAATTTGCCTCCAACTTTTTATTTATGTGAGAAAATGTGATATGCACACACCCTCCGTGTTGACACTATGGTCATCACCTTCAAGATACTGTATTTTTCGTCCCGACCTTCGAGCCACATTCTCCTAATTTACCCTCTTCCATTTTCCCTGTCCGACTGGCAACTATGATTGATAGAACAATTTTTTTATTTCCTTTTCTTTTTTAAATCAATTAATGTTGTGTATTAAAATTAGAATCTTATTTTCCAATTATTAGATCAATTGACATAATTTTTCTATATATTATTTTTTTATCTTTCGCAAAGAATTGCAGATTATACTATGTAAAGGGAGATAGATCAACAAAGAATGGAGAATGGGGATATTTTAGTTTCAGAATTGGCCTTAGGAAAAAGACAGAGAATGTGTCTACAAGTATTTTATTTTATGTGGTTTTATTTTTCATGGATTTATTGACAAGATATGAAAAAAATTAAAGTATATACGCATATAATTTGTAAACATCAATAGAAAAGCAATTATCAAAGTGACATATTACAGCTGTGCCGTGAGCTGTGGTTCAAAGAAAAGACTTAAAGTTGTGCCGTGCAAGGATTATATTTTACCTACACACATGCATATTATTATGTATGTGTGTATATGTGTCAAACATTTAAGCTATAAGCACCCCACAATTTTAGCCTAGATGTGTGCCATGTATTACACGTATGCATAACAACATGCATGTGTGGGCAAAATAAAATTGACCTGTGCCGTGATCTCTAGTTTGTATATATGACTCAAATGACATTGATTGAAAGGATAAGATACAATGTATATAGTATTCACAAAGAATAGTATACAATAATACAAACAAGGCACGTGCACCAAATTATGGGTTAGAGAAAATCATGGACCCCAGGGTAGAAATAGAAAAAAATAAAAAAATAAAAAGAAAGAGATTTAGAGAGTGATGGAAGTTTGTAAATTTTATAATTTGTCAATTAGTGAAAAGATTCATTCGAGTTTGTATCTTGTAACTTAGCCTGTTGAAACAAGAAAATTTTTAGTAATTTAAGAGGATTCGTAAACTCAGTATTCTTGACAAATAAAATAGGACAAGTGAACTTATAGCCTATAGGTCCTATATAATCCATTAATTATACCCTTATATTCACTTGTTAGTTGTACATGTGTCATTTTATTAACTGTACTGCACTGATCAATGTCATCAAGAGTGGTAGATCTGCTCTTTGTCGAGGCCTCTACTTATTTCCAGTTTGGTTTAACAAATATTTCTTTTGAGACTTGTCCAAATTTCGACAATTATTTGTATTTTATAAACACAAAATTGTCAATTGTTCATTTTAGTTTCAACGTCAATAGAAGTGACATGTTATTGACACTGCAATGATTTCTCCTCCTTTAAAAAGGGACAAAGTTCTAACAAGAGTTGGTGTAATAAAAATTTTAAAAAAAGATGGGAATTAAGTTTGGGGTATGGTTAGTGATCCTGTTCATACCATCACTAAATAGCAGTTGTTTAGGATGTCCAGAGGAAGAGAAAACTGCTCTTTTACATCTTAAAGCAAGCATTAACTTTCCAAATGGAGGGTCGCTTTCTTCATGGTTGGATTCTGATACTAAATCTGATTGTTGTCAATGGGAAGGGGTTGGATGTAACAATTACACTAGTCAAGTGATAAAGCTCAATCTAGAGAGTGCTAGGAACTGGAGATTATCAGGAAATTGGTATTTCAATGCCTCAATGTTTCTTCATTTTAAAGAGCTCAAGAATCTTTCATTGTCTTATAATAACATAGTAGGATGGATTGCGAATGAAGGTATGATGCTATCTTTCCTTAATTTGGTTGCCAACTGATTTAATTTTTTTATTATGATCATATCGTCCTATTTGCTTACCTTTTTTTATTAACTTTTTAATTTTTTGAGTGACATCACAAGTATACTTACCTTCCTTGCAGGTTTTGATAAACTTTTGAATTTGAGAAATTTGGTGGCCCTTTATTTGAGTGGCAACTCATTTGATCGCAGTGTTTTGTCATCTCTTAGTATGCTTTCTTCTCTCAAACATCTACATTTAGCCAGGTGTCACTTAGATGAAGCAAGAGATGGTGAGTTAAGTAGCCCCGTTCCATTTATTTACTTTTTATCCATAGTTTTTGAGGACAGTGGGAATTGCATTTTTGAAACTTATCAAAGCTGAATAGTGAATAGCATGATATTGTGTACGTAATAGGAATAGCTTGCATATATATAATTCTTCCTAACAAGTGGTTTCCAATTTAACTAATTAAAGGTCAACTGTTCAAATGTCCCTAAGCTTTAGCTTACGTGTTCTATTAGTCCCCAACCTTTAGCTTGAGCCCAACTAGTCTCCCCGACCTTTGATTTTGGGGTCCAAATGATTCCTTTTTAACTGTTTCCATTAAGCAACCACTAGGGGCCATTTGCACCAACTGTTTTAGCTTTATTTTGAGGACAAAGTTTTCAAATCACTATTCTTTCCTTTTTTTTTTCCACTTATCTCGTGACTAATGTTTTTACAAATCACGTAGAATTATAAATATACACCAGTTTAGATGTTAAGTTATTCTTTACATAATCACAGAGAAGTAAAAAGAAATATTTCATCACATACAGGAAGAAATTTAATATTTATATTCATACTATTTCTTTTAAGTAATTTTTTTTTACTTTTTATTTTTAATTTTAGAAGGATACTAACTTTTATAAATCTAAATATTAGAGCTATGATCCTCTTTTTTTTATATCTATTATTTTAGCTTTTGTATGATTTTGTTTTTCGTTCCTCTTTAATGCAATGTAATACTATGAGATAATACCATGAGATTGCAACAAAACCGTCCAAAAGTAATCAAACTATTGAAACTATTCAAATAGAAAATGGCAGCCTGTTTTTTGGTTGAGCATTAAACCAACTTCACCCAAAGTCCCAAACTTTGAAATATATATATATATATATTTAATTCAAGATATACTTCAATTTTTGTATAATTAGCAAAATTAGCTGGAAATAGTTTCTCTTACAAATAAGTGAAAAGAAAAAATGGTGGTGCAACTAGCTAGTTGACTAATGGTGGTGCAACTAGCTAGTTGACTAACGGAATGCGTTACTTATTTAAAAAAAAAAAAAAAAAAAGGAACACTTGAGCAGGAACAAGGAGATCTGCGATCAGTCAAAGTGCAAAACTTCTTTATTGTTTTTAACAAAGGCCCCCAAGTCCCAACAGAGAGAAAAGCCCTTGTCGATAAATAGGAAATGAGATTATTTTCTCAATCTGCCCTATATATTGTATAATAATATAATAATTCTACCTATTTGGCGCAGCCTACTAGTTTTGCAAGAACAGACCTGTGTCTTCATCCATTCCTTTAATTATTTGTTGGAATATCAGCGGAAGTCCCTTGGTTTAGATTGTAAAATCTTGTCTTTTTAATCTTTAGCGTTGAGTTATTATAGTTTATTTATTTTTAGTGACATCTTCTTGCAATGTCTTTAATCTAGTTCACTTTCAACAGGTCATGAAAAACTCACTGGATTAAAGAAGCTTGAACTCCTAGATTTTAGTTATAGTTACGGGATCAATGACACAGATATTCAATCTGTATTGAGTAAGTTTTGCTCTCTTATGTTTAGTTAGTTTATTGACTTGTCACATTTAAATATCAATATGTAGCGATACATAAATTGTTGCACTCATGGATGCCTCACTAACCTATTTCAATACATTTTTCCATAGATCTAAATGATTTTGTTAGTCTGAAAAAGCTATATTTAGGAGGCAATGAATTACAGAGCTTTGGGGCCATTCACGGTATATCTTTCCATTTCCTTTTTCATTGGTTGGAATGAGATTGAACGTGTCATTTTTCCAATTTCTTTCTTTAATTACATGTCATTAACTTGTGTGGGGAAGCATGAATCATATTTTATGGAATTAAATGATGATATATATAACTTGATGTGAATTAATTTGAACATATAAACAGGATTGAAAAATCTAGAGGTCCTTGATATCAGCTACAATCACTTCAATACCAGCATTTTCTCCTCACTTCAAGGGCTATTATCACTGAAATATCTATATCTACCGAACAACAAAATAGAGGGATCCATACAAATAGATGGTTAGTTCCCTGACCTTTATTTATTTTCGTTCTGTTTTCATTTCGATACATAAGAACATTGAATTCTCAATTTATTCGATATATTCCTTGGGAAAGATTTAATTTCATTTGGTGCGTGAGATCGGAAGCTTCTATTTTTATCCAGAGTTACAAGCTTTGAACAATTTGGCAGAGTTGGATCTAAGTGATAATCCTGTCACCAGTTTTGTTGCATCAAAAGGTATGAACACAAGCAAAACTAATTTACTTATTCATTTTTCTCTAATAATTCTAACATCAATGAAGAACTCACTTTCTCCGATCTCAGAAATCAAAAGTAGGCATGGTCTTCAAGTACTACGATTAGGTGGTGAACACTTATCCGGTAATAATTTTACCAAGATGCTAGAATCTTTGAGGGTATTTCCAAACCTCAAGAATCTCCACCTCTTTTTTGGCAATACGGAGGGAGTAACGCTTACACGTTATGGTAATTTAGCTAAAGAATTCTAATTAAGTGACATTCATTAACATGTACATTAATTAATTCATTGCCTTTCTTTCATATAAAAGAATTTAGGCATTTAAGACAGCTAGAAGGATTGTTTCTGGATTACTTTTCGGTGGATCAGAACTTTCTTGAGAGCATTGGAGTTGTTACTTCTCTGAAATATCTAAGGTTGCGGGGATGTAAACTCAACGGCACCCTTCCTAACCGAGGTAAAGTACTTGTCACAACATACATAATTTGGTCATTTGTATAGAATTTTCCATTTGTTAGATTTATTAGCACAGAAATATAAAATGCGTATAGCTTTCACGTGTCGGTTCTTTTCTCCTGAAGTATATATATTCTAAAAGAGTCTTTTAAATTTGATATAAAGAAAGAAACCAGAGGAGTACTGGCCTCCATAGATGAGTCTTTTAATGACCACCATTTTGTTCCTTTACTTGGTCCCAGCAGGTTGTACAGGTTATAAGTTAATATCTTTACATTACAGGATGGTGTGAGCTTAAACACCTGGAAGAGCTTGATATCAGTGACAACGAGTTTGAAGGAAAACTTCCATCATGCCTAGGAAACATGACTACTCTTCGAATCATTGACCTCACTGACAATAATTTCGTTGGAAATATTGCTTCATCCCCGATTACCAGTCTCCTTTCACTTGAATTACTCTATCTTTCATGGAATAACTTTCAAGTGCCTCTTTCTTTCGGGTCATTCTATAATCATTCGAACCTACGCCGTGTGTTTGCTGAAGGAAATGAAATAGTAGCTGGCACTCAGTTGCAAAATTGGATTCCATCTTTTGAATTGGAGGAATTTGTTCTCTCAGATTCCACAGCCACAGGCCGTATAACAACATTACCTAACTTTCTTTGGTATCAATCTCAGTTGAGATGGATTGATCTCTCAGACAATAACTTGGAATTGAACTTCCCGACTTGGTTGTTAGAGAACAACACAAAACTTGAGCAGCTTTCCTTGAACAACAATGCTCTAAAAGGACCTGTCGAGTTGCCAGTCAATACCAATTTGAACCTGGTGAATTTTAAAATTTCTAATAACAATTTGAGTGGGGCGGTTCCATCTCACATAAGTTCAGTGTTTCCAAATTTGGTTTCAGTATACATGTCTAGAAATGTCTTTGACGGCAGAATACCCTCTAGTTTTGGTGATCTGAAGTCTTTGAAATATTTGGATCTATCCAACAACCGGTTGTCGGGAAAACTACCACATGAATTATTCACGGCTTGCTTCTCGTTGCTCGATTTGAGATTATCAAACAATAATATGCAAGGAGAGATATTTCCAAATGCCATCAACATCCTATCACAACTTGAACTTCTATATCTAGACGGTAATGACTTTTCAGGAACCATACCAAACACAATTTTTATTTCCACTTTATGGGTGTTAGACATTAGCAACAACCGATTACGTGGAAAAATTCCGCGATCAGTGGGTAATTTGACATATTTATTGGGCGTAAACATGTCCAATAACTATCTTGGAGGTTCAATCCCAGCAGAACTTTGCAAGCTTCAATGGATTGAACTCTTAGAGTTATCTAAGAACAATTTTGTTGGCTCAGTCCCGCTTTGTTTCAGCACCTTAACACAGATACGACACGTCTATTTGAACAACAATCATTTGGATGGTCAACTTCCGTATGCTTTCCATAATAGTTCTTCTTTGAGGACCTTGGATCTTAGAGAGAATACATTCACAGGAAGTATTCCACAATGGATTAGCAACATGTCGAACTTGCAAGCTATAATGCTCAGAGGTAATAATTTTGAAGGTGCAATCACTCACCAACTGTGTCTAATGGAGAAATTAAGTATAATAGACCTATCCCATAATAGTCTTTCTGGCAATATTCCAAGCTGCTTGGGTAACCTTGCAATGAATGGATCAAGGTATATTGACACTAGTTTTGTCTATAAGTATTACGCATTACGTATTACTGTGGCAACCACAGTAGCATTTGAGACAAAGGGTAATTATTATTCCTACACGGGAAGCATCCTTAACCTCATGTCGGGAATTGATCTCTCGTCCAACAAATTGTATGGCCAAATTCCTAGTGAACTAGGAAAGTTAACCGAGATTCATTCATTGAACTTATCGAACAACAATCTCAGTGGAACAATCCCGACAACATTCTCGAGCATGAGCAAAATTGAGAGCTTAGATCTCTCGTACAATAACTTAGGTGGAAGAATTCCAGCAGAACTGACCAGGTTGAACTCTTTGGGATTTTTCTCTGTGGCACATAATAATTTGTCAGGGATGGTACCAGATAAAGGTCATATTGCGACCTTTGATGAACGGAGCTACGAGGGAAATGCTTTTCTTTGTGGTGGTCCATTACCTACCTGTGGAAGCGTTGAATCAAGACAACTACCACCGACAACCTCTGATGAAGAAATGGAAGAGAGCAGTTTCCTAGACATGGAGTCATTCTATGCTAGCTTTGTTGTTACTTATGTGTGGGTGCTGCTTGTTGTTGCTGCAATACTATACATAAATCCTTACTGGAGAAAAGCATGATTTGATTTTATTGAAGTGCATATACTCTCTTTAAGGACAATGTATAAATGGTAGTCATATCCACTCAATCAAGGTATGTACATGTTACAATAAAAACGGGAAATCTCTATAAGATATAATATTTATTTGTGAATAATTTTTCTAATAAAATAGTCATTCTTTTTTTTTTTTTTTTTGGCCACAGGCAAATTTACTAAGAAATAAAATGGGTAGATCAAGCACAGAGTTCTGGCCATTTGAATCTTTTGAAAATAGTAAATGTATCAGTTCCAATATATTAGTTTTTGCTTCTTCAACAATTCGATAATAAGATGCATATGAGTTTTTTTCTTTATTTTTTTTAAATCATCTGGATTAACTATTTGAATGTTATGTGTTTTATCTATTATTAGAAATATAATTATTCTTTCTATTCAAAAAAAAAAAAAAGAAAGAAAAAGAAACATAATTATTCGCTATGATGCAGTAGGTTAAAAAAAGAAGCATTGTAAACAAGTAACAATTAAATGGACTAGAAAAAAGAAATATAATTAAGATCAAAACTGGTTGTGGTGAAAAATCGTATGTGAGAGAGTCACTCAACTTTGAACTCATTGTCATGTTGATAAATAAAATTATAATCATTTTTTGTATATTAATCGCAAACCTTAGTACAATCATTTCGCGTTGGTAAATCCTTTTACTAATGCCATACCACATCATAACATGGACTTCTTGTTCTACAACATTTTCATTTAACTATTATTATACTTAATATCGTTATGTGCTATAGGGCAAAGCATACAAGATGAAACAAAACAATAATAATATCATCAATCTTCCAAAATGAATTTTTTTTGTCACTGGAGTTCAACAATGATAATCGTAATTTTAATTGAGCATAAAAAGTTGACAATTTAAGATAATTTATTTATTAAATCCTTGTAGCAACCAAAAGATCCTTTGGACTTAGCCTCAATGTAATTCTAGCATGCAATTAGGGGTAAGCAATGGGTTAGGTTGAGTTGGTTTTGGCTCAAAGCCACCTTAACCCATTTTCATTTGGTTTGAGATGTTAGATAACTAATCCAATCCAACTATTGGTCGAAACCAAACTAGAAGATAGGGTTTTCTATCTCTTTTTTCCCCCAATTAAATTGCAATGGCCAACACCAGCACACAGCAGCCAAGGAAGAACAAAATTTATCCAATTCGTTTATTAACTTGTTAGGATTATTATTATTATTATTATTATTATTATTTTGATTTCTCGTAATTTCTTGTGTATCTCCTAGTAAATAATTTGGTATTTTTGCAAAATTACAACCTCAAGCCCATAAATAAGTTTTCCCAGAAAATTATGATGTGAGCTAATTATAATGGGAATCAAACAATTCAATCAAAACAAATCTACAAAAATGGTTGCAATTCTAAAAAAAAAAAAAAAGAAAAGAAAAAGATCTACATAAGTGGTCTGAACAAGTGCCTTAATGACTAGATATTCACGTTTCGGACAGAAGGCCTCAAGTTTAAACCACACACACTTGTCTCTTATTTCCCCTCTCATCCTCTATCTCCCGCTTGTATTTAAACTAGTGGTCGCGACGTGTGCTGCACGTAAATTGCCTTTAATTATATTTTATACTAACAAAATTTAATAAACTATTAATTGATTGAAAGAATTGCCAATTGAACATATTGGCTTAAAACATAACTTGCATAAACAACAAAAATACATTTTGCTTTTCTAAATACAAAGCAAATTAAACTCAAAATTCAACAAAAGTCAAGAAAATTTGAAAATGATTATTCACTAAAATTTACTAACAAATGTTACTTAAAAAAAATTACTAACAAATGTCAGCCTTGCCGAAATCTTGATTAAGGCATTGTTTAACAACTTTGGTGACATGTTATTGCTGCAACCATGAGAAAAAAAAGATTAACAATCACTACTATAGAAAAACATATTAGGTGTCAATTGTAATTATGAATACATGTCGGTTTCGACATTAACGCCTATGTGAGCGACGTTCATTGTACGTGCATAGGCGTTAGTTGTTAGTCGACGCCTAAAGGTGAAATAGGCGTCAGTTGCTCTCCTACAACAGCCGCCTAAAGTCATATTTTTTAAAAAAGAAATTACTTTAAGCGTCGGTTGTTGACTAGCAACCGACACCTGTAGTGGAACTTAGGCGTCGGTTGCAAGTCAACAGCCGACGCCTATAGTTAAAATATATTTTTTTAATTTGTAAATTACTTTAGGCATCGGTTCTTATAGAACAACCGACGCCAATTTCTTTTTTTTTTTATTTCACCAGATCAATAGCTGCCAGTGTTTCTGTGACCGTAAAACAACAAATGCACAAGATAAAACTAGCCAAGAAAAAATAGCAATATTAACAATTTACATACACTTTAACGCAATTATCACCAACTTAATATAAATGAATATACAAATACTACTACAAACATTAGCAATAACGTAATCTAGCATTATAAACTAACGTAAATAAACCATTGAATTAAAATAAAACTAACCATTGAATATAATGAATGTACTCCAAAAATCAATAACTATATATACTCTATACATATATATATACACACTCCTCCAATCATCATCATCTTCATATAAATCTAACTACAACCAATAATTAAGACCAAAAATCACGTACACTTTTAGAGAAAGTAATCCACCCATAATGTCTAAACCTCATCTATATTCACTTGAATATATGATCCAGTTTCATATGCCTACAACAAAGAAAAAGAAATATAATTATGCTTTGTTAATAAAATAAATACATGATTATATAATTCTTAGTATTCGATAAATAGATATACCGTATCAAGATATTCTTCAGTACCAGAATATATGATGACTATCTCGTACATATTTCTCATCACACAGTAGTCATACTTGTTAGATCTGGGTTGCTGAGTGCACTAAAATTTTGAACGAGTTTAAAATAAATATTAGTAATTAAATCACTAAAATTTGAAATTTCAATAGTTATTGTAACATTTAGAGGATATTTTCATACCTTGATTGTTTTTCACATGAAACATTTCTTCACTATTTTCCCTTACGCCCACAAATGTTTTAAGCACTATAAAGTTATAATATATATACACACACATATAAGTTAAACAAACTCAAACTTAAAAAAAAAGAATAATATACAGTAGTTACTGATAATTTCTTACACAGTCAACTGCGGCCTGATAGGCAATTTGCTTTTAAGGTATAGCACTAGCAGCATCCAGTGGTTTCTAGAATAATTTATAAGAATATAAATTTGAATATTTAGCCACAAATAACTCAAATTAATTCAAGGCAAGACGCTCTTCCGATCTCAACGATTTTATCCCATAAATTACGCTGCTAGAATGTACTTTTTATCCACCATTTCTCCCATCGCATGGATCATGTACTCATAACTTTTCTGTTGAGTAGATCAATAATTAATAGCCCTGACCAGCGTTGGACAATTAGAAACCCGATATTTTGATTCTCGAATTCCTTGCACAAATTATGTACGTACCTGAAATACATTGTACCAAATATGAAATGTCAAATTAAAAATTACAAGATCCTTAAAAGATGGCTCAACTGCATGTCAATCTGGATAGTTTATATGCACATGAATCCAAGCCTGAAGTAATGGCCCGATAGGTCTACCAAGCTCGTCCAATTTAACCGCTACATCCTGCTTCTTCTCAACTTTTTGTAAGTAGATAGACCTCTCGTCCGCTTTTTTTTTGCTGCTAGTCGTATCACCTGCTGCACCTGAATTGTCAACCATCAAAAGCGCTCACTATACATCTCTACGTGTATGCAAACACAAACACAACACTTTAGTATTGCAACACAATAACAATTCATCATGTGTGTATAATAATAAACAAAGTTACAAGTAAAATAACAAGATATTAGCACAAACAAAAGAATTAGCAATGTATGTATAACGCAAAATGCAAATGATCTTACACGACGATGCTATCATGAGCGATGGTCAACCCACATGCTCTCCTTATGATCTAAACGCATGCAATTTGCATCTACGTTATCATCCCTTCACTACAAGAAAATTGGTCTTTTACCTACACATAAAATACCTGCACATGCTATATGTGGGTATTTAGCCACACATAATTTTAATATGTGTGGGTAATTTAATAAATATACTTCATTTGTTATTTGGCATTTATTATGTGTAGGCAAACATTTTTATCTATATTTAAATTTGATGGGAGTGTATAAATTTTTAATAAAATTGATATGGCATTTTTTATTACTTACATTACCCACACGTAAATGTAAATATTATTTATGTGTCGGTAATTCTTCAAACTTTATATGCACTAATTGCTTAGTTGGCTTCAATGTGATGCTTAATCATCACAACGTATTCCCACACATAAATATAAATATTATGTGTGAGTAATTCTTCAAACTTTATATACACGTAGTGCTTACATGACTACATCATAGGATAATTGTAAATCCGTACCTACATTATTCACACATTATTATGAATGTTTTTTATATGTGTCTAATGTACGTTGGTGTAAGCACATCTACAAGCTAACAATTATCAGAAAGATGACATGTGGAAACAAAGATTCCACTTAAGAAAAGAACTCTCTTTTTCTTATTCTAATGCAACCAAAAACCCTATAATGCGTGGAAGGGAAACGAATAGACTAGTAATAAGCGCTATCTACTCTTAATGAGTCGAGCCCACCAGAATTGTCCAGAGCAAAACAAACTGAATACATAAAGTAAAGAATTGACTAAAAATAAAAAAACGCAACATAATTTTGAAAAATATGATATTAGCAGTGACGAAGCTGCTGGTTCAATTCGTGTCGTTGAGCTACCATAAAAACTGGTGTTATAACCCAAAACGGATTCTGTATACAAAAGTTACGTCCATTTATATGAACACTGGCAATCATATTATTCCATATTTTAAAAAAAAATCATTGAAACTCATATGAGTTATAATAGAAAATTACCAATTGCTTACATGGATCTAACGTGGTGTACAATCATCACAACTTAGAGCGTAATTGTAAAATCGTACTTATATTATTTATATATAATTATAAATAAATAAATTTTATAATTACTTTATATCTACAAAAATTAATCTATAATTTAACGCATTGTTACCGCACATGAACCCAGCCAAGGTCCAAAAACCAGTCCCACAACCCAACCCCAACTTTTCAGTTCCTCCCAATAGTTCCTTGCGTGATTGCCCAACCACTTTCCGACGCTAGGAAAAATGTGAAAAAAAAAAAAAAAAAAAGAGTTTGAGGACTGGTGAACAATCGAAACGGCTCTCATCGAACGGTTCCCAGCCGCAGGTGAACCGGTGGAAGGTCGCTGTCTGATAGCTCTACCTCTCGTTGTTGTCTCGTCGGTTGAGTCTCCCATTTGGTCACCGGTCGGCAATCACTCGCGCAACGGAGCAGCCAGGTAAGCAAACCCTAATTCCGAATTGGCGTTTGGAAATTGCTTGAAATTCTTATGTTCTTCACATGATGAATTAGGATTTAGTACAGAAATTTAATATACTCAGAATGTTAATAAGATTTAGAAATCAGGAAACAAGTGGAAGATTTTTGAGCAAAATTCCCAGGGGACCCTTGAAGGACAAGAATAGGGCTTGAACTTTTGTAGTATAAATCAAGGCTCTGGGCATTTGTTTCCTTAATGATCTACCTGTGTCTCTAGTTATCCAACTGAAACCATATCTCTGGTCCAAAACAGAGCTATAACAATTTCCTAGTAGTTACACAAAAACAAAAAGAAAAGATTATTTATTATGCTATAATTTTATGTTTGGCTAAGAATGCATTTTCTTCTGTGTTACTTGAATAGGTTGAACACTTGCAACCTTCTAGATGTAAAATATAGCATCATTGAGTTTGTCTCTGAAAATACACAAATTTCCATTAAGTAAATTAACTAAAAAATCTTACTGTGAAGGCATGAACTTGGTACGCATCACTACTATCTGATAAGGATGATAACATATCCTCAAGTGGCTGTTAAAGGAAGGGAATGTTTGGTTCAAGTACTGGACTTATATAATAGATTGATTAATCTTTGTATGACATGGTGGAAGTGGTTTAAGCATCTCTTGTGTGTTCCTATTTAAGGCTACTTTTTGCAAAATTTTCTCACTCAAAATAACATATTATAGTGATGATGAGATCATTGATAAAACTGAACAGAATATATATGAACACTCTTTGAATACACTAACTTGTAATGACTACCTCCTTGTGAACTTAGTACCATGGCAAGGGTATTTCCGTTTGCAATAATTTTACTTTATTGTAAACCCCCCCTTTCTTTCCCCTTTTCTGAGTACCTTGAACCTTTTTTTCTGCTTCACGTGAATGATAAATTGATTAGTACATAAAATTTTGCTGTCATCCTGAAGTTTTTATATTTTTAAGATTTATTTTCCACTGGTAGGTCAGCATTCAAAAAAAATCATCTTTTGCTAATTGATGCTTTTCAATGGCCACATGCATTAGACCTAATGGAAGTGTAACACTAATCTAACCTTAATTACATGGTGGATCAGCCACTTCTAATGAACCCTGAATTAATAATTATTAGTTCTTCACTTGTTAGTGTTTTCTTTTTAAGGTTCACTTTGTTGTTCTTAAATCAATGTGTGTGTGTGTGTTTTTCCTTTTCTTTTCTTTTCTTTTTTTTTTTTTTTTTGGCTATTATATTTTTACTTTGGTTTGACTTCTTGATCATTAGTACTGATTTTTTAATCGGATTATTACTGATTGTTTTGTTTGATGTGAATTTAGGTTTTAAATTTCTATATGTTTCAAAAAAAATTTCGAGGATCACTATCTTTTTGATTGACCACTTTAACAAATTTACAAATTATCCTTCCATAGATTAACCATGTTTCTATTTTTTCAACAAATTTTATTTTTGCAATTATCAAAAAATCACTAGATTTATGTTCCTACTTGATACTAAGCTTAAGCTTCATTTCTATTTCTTCTATCTCATCTAATAAATAGGCAGCCATCACGATTAATTTTTATATAGTTTAATTGAGCCTATTCCTAATTTTGGTCTATATTTGGCAGCACTTCAATTCTTTTCCTAAGCTTTTTTGTTAATTTGTTTTGACAACCTATATGGCTGTCTCATTTTAACCAATTAAGACGTCTTTCCCCTTGTTTTGCTTATGTTGTTCAAATTTACCTTTTTTTGCTTTTTTGAATTAGTCTATTTATTCTTCCTTTGAATTAGCCTATTTTTCAAGAGGAATTAGGGATATATGATGAATTAGGATTTAAGCATAAAGGAATCCAATCTTTTAAATAAAAAGGTAAATACGAGAACATGTACATTGCTGGAATTTTTACATGGCAAACTAATGAATTATTAGAAGATATTTGGTCAAGAACCTATGTACTAAATTATTATGAAAATTTTCATTTGCTGGAATTTTGAAACTATTTTCACCACTTCAATCCAACCATTATAGCATAGAAGTGCAGCTTATTGAACAGAAGATAATGTCTGCACATAGTACGTAATGCATGTTGTGATTATTTCCATCTGATTTGAATTGTTTCTTTCTAGGAAAGAGTGTTTTTAATTTTGAGGTAATGGCGATAAAGAAAGTGTAGGATCTGTAAAGGAAGCTGATTTGAAGGGCAAGAGAGTTTTCGTCAGAGTAAATCTCAACGTACCGTTGGAAGATAACCTCAACATCACAGATGACACCAGAATTAGAGCCACCATGCCCAAAATCAAGTATTTGATTGGTTATGGCCCTAAAGTCATCCTCTAGTCTAACCTTGTATGTGTACAATGATCCTTCAAATGCTGGAATTTTTTTTTTTAATTTTTATTTTTTAAAATAAGTATCAAATTGTCGAATGTGGTTATTTTTATCATTTTTTACTTTCATCTACTGGATGGAATTGGAAGTGCATTGCAATGAATTTTGAACATCCTGGTCCTTGCTTTTTAACCTTTGCTGTACATCTTTAAGCATTGATTTCTCGTAGATTCAAAGGGTGCTTGGTTCTTTAGAAAAGGGTAGTCTTATGATTTATTAAGAATTTCCAAGTTTTTGCATCTACTTAATTTTCACCTTCTAAAATGTATCGTCTGGCCTGTATGGAAACGATTTTTGGAGTGCATTTGTGAAAAGTGCCTTTTTATTTATTTTTATAAAGAGTGTGTGGTTAGAAAGTAAGAGAAAGGTACTGATTTATGTGCAAGATTATTTTAATTGGTGAATGTGTGGTTAAAAATGAGTTTGAATAGATTTTGAGAAAATCATTTCTATACAGGCCCTCAAGTTTGGATGGGATAACCTCTCTCTTCTTAAGCATATCAGGACCTTGTTGAGCAAGGCAACACCTTCCTTCCGTCTTCTCTAATAGCTGAAGGAATTGGCTTTGGTACCATTCTTGCATTTGGATTTGGCATTGTTTTTCAAGTTGTTTCATATTATCTTCGTTTCTGTGATTGATCAGGCATCTAAAGGTGTGATGACAAGCGTTACTCAGGAAGTGAAAGATCTATATAACATTTTAGAACATGAGTTTCTCCCTTTATACCTGGCTAGTAAAGCACAGCCCTTGTTGACAAAAATATCAAATCTGGGAGGTAAGTTTTCCCGAGCTTCTTCTGTTCCAGAAGTCCGATTTTCTCAGTATGTTCCTGCTTTGGAGAAGCTAGCCACGTTGAGGTGACTGCAGCAGGTAGCTTTGCTACATGTTTTCTGTTTTTTCTAGATCGGAAGAGCGTTTGTTGAACATTACAGAACATGACTTGTTTTCCAATTTATATCTCCAGGTTTCACAGGTGTGCCGGAAAACGAATATGGATAATCTATCTAGCATGATCTCTCTCTTTGATTTTTCCTTCGTGGAGAAGATATCCATGGATGCTGTAAAGCATAATTTTATAACCGTGAAAGTGAATTATATTGAACGTTCCATTAACTTTGATCGTAAGGTCAGTTCAATATTTGGTTATGATCTTTCAACTTGTAAACCTATTTAGTATTCTTATATAGATCTGTTTAGTATTATGAATTCCTATACGAAAAACTGATGCCAGCATGTGCACAAGTTGGTGGAATGATATCTTAGATTGTCACCAATGAGTTACCTATTATTTCTTTGCTGGCAATAGTTTTGACTATGTTTAAAGTTTGTACCTTAACGAAGATGTTGTCGAACTAATCTGAATTTTGTTCATTTGTTCATTATTCAGTACAATGATTGGAGGCTTTTACAGTATTTTATTTGTTGTGAAATGCTTTCTGTTTTATATGGTTGTATTTTCTATGTGATAAATGCGATCATATGAAACTTTACTAGTATGATCGTATTTTTAAAGTAGTTCATTTGCTCCAACAGGCTGGAATGATGCAGTTGATAGGTGAAAATCTACTAGAGAGAATGACTGACAAGGAACTATTAGAGAAGGTGCTTGGACAGCAATCAACCCGTTTGTTTAGTGTTTAGTTGGGGTAGTCCCTAATACTGTTGGGGCCAATAGCACTATTGCTGAGTGAAACCGTCCTATATAAAGTCAATTGCTTAATCAGGTAAATCATCACAAGTCTCATTTCGAGGAGCTTGAAGGAGAGTTTCAATTGATGCGAAATGCACTGATTGAAAAGAATATTATACCTCTTTCGTCTGCACTATCGAATCAATGTTCAGGGCTAGATCCATCCAAGTCTGTCTCTTGTTGGTGAATAATCTCATCCTCAATCTGATGAAAACTGTCTTTTCAACTCTTCTGCTGGTTATGTTGACTCAACCTCTGAGTTTCATTATCCTCTTAATGACTTACGTTGAAACTACTTAGGATTTATATTGCTTACCCACCACTGATGTTATTAGTTGCAGTGATGTTACTTTTCAATTTTGTTTAACTTATTTTCAAACTTTATTATTATGTTGTAATTTCATTGGATAACATTGTGATTTGAATACATGTTTAATATCCTTAGTGCTTGGAATATTTTTTCAACCATTTTGTTTATAATTTTACGAACTTTTTATATGTATAATCTATAGATGTAAAAGGGAAAGAAAAGAAAAAGAAAAACGAATTATTACCCACACATGAATAAATTATTAGCCTCATTTAATATATTTTACCAACACATAAATAAATTTTTACCAACACATATTATTGCTTACATAATATACTTACTTTTATCTACACATTATCTTATTATTTATCCACAAATAATAAATTTCACGTCATCGGCCAAGTCATGTGACCTGTCATCGTCCACATCATCGTCCATGTCATGCCACTTGAGGCACCACATCACCGACCACATCATTGTCTGCGTCATTGTCTATGTGGCGGTTCCATTACCCACACATATGCCAATATTTACTTACACATATATGTGCCGGTAAATGTATAGCATTTACCTACATATGAACTTATGTGTGGATAAAAACTTTCATTTATGGACCGATAGAGACACTTGTTGACACTTATATTATGTGTGGGTAAATATTTTTACCCACACATAACAATGTCTTTACCCACACTTACATGTGTGGGTAAAACTCTAGATTTCTTGTAGTGCTTGTAGTCAGTCATATGTTATATACCAACTGAAAATGGATGGGTTTCGTCAAATTGATCATACTCTTCTTTGTAGATCGGAAGAGCGTCGTGTAGGAACTATATGTCTCTTGCATTGAAAGAAGACTAACCACTTAGGCTCAACAAGATCAACAATGTAGAAGACTTACTTTGCTTGCCATACAAGTATGAAAAGGTCATCAAGATAGCCTAGCTGACTAAAGTCTACTAGAATGAAACTCAATTCATCAACTCGAACTCGAACACCCCGATAGTTTTCAACCCACTTATAGCGAAAAAAGGTACCTTCAAAATCTTGTAGTCAAGTTCTCAAATTTCTTCAATGACGTCATAATACGACATTGCGGCATCAACTGGCCTCCCATAATTGACACTAGAATATTCTGATAAAAGTGCTACTAACGTCACTCTAAATAGATACATATACCTCAAGAACACTAGACTACATATCTTAATTTCTCTAACTAAGTGAACGATTAAATGCACTATAATGTCAAGAAATGATAGCAGAAAATACATTTCTAACTGGTATAGAGTGATAACATCAGCCTGTAAAGCATCCAACGTCTCGAGATCAACGACCTAGCAAAAAATTGTGTTGAAAAAGAAGCAGTGCTTAATCATTACATGTCTAACATATTTTGGCAGTATGCCTCGTATTGCAATCGGCAAAAACTGTTTCATTAAGACATGACAATTATGATCTGAGGAAGTTTTGATGGAACCTCAATAGCATTCAACCATTCACAAAAGCTAGTTTTCTCTCGTTTAGACAAGGTATAGCATGCAAGGGGCAAAAATATACGCTTTTTTGGACCCCTGCAGTGTTAACTGCTCCCGTATCCTCATTTCCACCATATCTTTTCTAACTTTGATACTATCTTTCGTCTTTACAGGAATATTCAATAATGTTTCGATGAGACTATCGCTTACATTTTTCTCCACGTTCATTACATTGAGATAATGTCTAACTTGCAAGTGTTGCCAGTATGGTGGATCCCAGAATATAGATAGCTTCTTCTATATACTCTTCTGTGGAGGTTTAGAAGTTTTACCATACACAACATTAATATTTTTAACCCTCTCATAAACCTCTTTTCCTGTTAACAGCAAGCGGGCGACTCGAGTCTCGGTTTTCCTATTGAAAGCTTTTTCTTCTTTCGATACGAGTGGTCAGATAAAAGAAAGATCTGATGACTCATGAACTCATTTTTCTTGCAGTTATTCAACCAAAGATCAATCGTTGTATCTTCATAAACGGGACACGATTTTGCTCCTTCGTAGTATAACCTGACAAGTTACCGTATGCTGGAAAGTTATTTATGGTGTAAAAAATGATTACACGTAATGTGAAATGCATCTTGTTATGTACATTAAACACCGACACACCGTCGTTCTACAACAACTTTAAATCATCAATAAGTGGCGCGAAGTATACGTCTATATCATCTCCCAGCTGCTTAGGCCCCGAAACCTTTCCCAACTGTTTAGGCCTCGAATCAACAATGACAGCATTATGTACTTCCGCTTCATACACAACTAAGGAGGAAGATTGTAACACACTAAAAGAACCGGTCAAGTGCTATGTGGACTACTCATATTACCCTGCGGGTTCATTCCATCAGATACATAATCCAATCCTATCTTCGCCACCGAATTCAGGAAGCATCTTGTTTATATTCCTCCACTGTAGAAAATCAGACGGGTGTCTAAGTTTTTCGTCTTCTTTCCTCCATCAGCATGCTATCACATTTTCTTTGCATCTGCATTTGCAAACAAACGTCTGAATCTAGGTATTACAGCCAGATGCCATAACACCTTTTTCGGAGGGCTTTTCTTATCCCAACGTTTACCATGGCTGTCATCTCTCTTAAACAGTGATGTTCCACACTTTAGACACTCATACAAGTCCTTGTACTCATGTCGGTATAAGACACAATCATTTGGACATACATGTATCTTCTCAATCTCCATACCAACGGGCACAACAATTTTTTTGCCCCACAGGTCTAGCTAGAAAGCTTGTTATTCTCAGGAAGCATGTCTCTTAAAAGTTCCAATAATTCTGTTAAACTTATATCACTCCACATATTCTTTATTCAAGTTATACAATTTGAACACAGTAAACAAATTTGTGAACTTTTTACATCCAGGAAATAAAGGCTTTTCTGAGTCAATGAATAAGCAGTAAAAAATGTTAGGAGCCTCAATGAAATTATCTTGTAAATCACGCATCATTTTATCTATCTGGTCATTCTGGATATCATCATTATCATCTATGGCCATATTAATCTCATCACTTTTATTTATCATGTTTTCCTCCTAAGCACCCTCATTGTCATTAGTGCTCATATGAGGAAGTAAATTCTCACCATGCCAAAACCACCGCGTATAACCTTCGTTAAAACCACGCCTAATCAAATGGTGCTTCACTTCGATATAGCTACGTTACTTTTCAAGATTCTTATAATCACGACAAGGACAAGCCATCAATTCTTCTTGTTTTCTTTTTCTATTATCTTCAGCAAATTTTATGAACTCGTCAACCCCATTCAAATATTCTAGTATGGTATATCTTTCATACATCTAACTCCGATCCATATATATATATATATATATATCTCATGACCTATTAATTAGAGGGCCAAAACAAGAGTTACTCATTTCTAATGGGTAAATTTTTCTTACTTTTCAAAAGATTGTTACGTTATTTGATTCTCATAATAAAATTAACCAACAATATTATTAATTAGATATACATTCTCATCGCACACTTAATCAAATTGATTTCCAATATTTCATTATAAAAATTTAACCCATCATCAATACTTGTTAATTACATATATTCATTTAAATCACAAATTTAATCAAAAAATCTTTACATTATTTGATTTTATTTATTTTACATGTGCATTTATACTTCTCAGCCCGCTTGCAATATTGAAATTTAATCAAAGAATTATTACATTAATATTTGTCTTCTCTAAAGTACTTGGTCATATCATAATCTTTTTACGCTCCTCCATCGGTATCGCAAATTTAATCAAATAATTTTTTTATTTTTTGATTTTTTTACTTTGCTTAAATTTCAACACTTATTAATTACTTAACTATTCTCATTATAATTTCAGTTCGAACCAATAATATTAATCTATAAGTAAAATACTACAATAGTGTAAAAAACTTTCAACAAAATATTTGTGAGGCATTTAATTGAACATGTAGAGTGTAACATTTCTTTCAACTTATGGAATGAACAAATTCCATTCTTTAAATCACAAATTTCATAAGTGTTTACTTAAATCATTTGTGCCCATAACAATACATATATATTTCCCATTCAAGCCCAAGAAATCTCATATTCCTACTAATTAACCAACAATCACATCATTTACCAAATTTAATTAACAAAAACCCTAAAAATCATAATTTCTAAATCCAAAATAAATTCACTTCACACAAATAAATCAATATTTTCATCACAAGCAAGCCAAAAAGGAGAAATATTACCTAAAAAATATTTTGAATATGAGGAGAAAAAAACAATGAAGTAAACTTCCCTGCCTAGACCTCCGCCACAGCAGCCGTCCTTCCCTAAAATTACTAAGAAATCGCGATTATACTAGTGATTTATGAAGAAATTACCGAGAAGATGTTAATACTATGAGATTACCAAGAAATCAAGGTTAATCCACCTAGCCCACAGTCGCCGTCGTTCAAAGACGCCGCCCGCAGCCTCCGCTAGCCAGATGGAGGTTCTTGGGTGGAGATCTAGGGCGTTAGGGCTTGAATCGAGTGACTGCTGTGTGTCTTCAGCTCTTTGCGAATGGCAGAAATGTGTAAGACAAATGCTGCTATGGATCTTTGGCTCGAGTGAATGGGGCAGAAAGCTGGTTGAAACAATTTAAAAAAAGAAAAAGAGAAGAAAGGAACCGACGCCTCTTGACACAATGGGTGTCAATCGCGGGCTCACAACCAACGCCTATAGTAGTGCTAATATTTTCAAAATTATCACCGCGTGAGTTTAGCGCGTCGTTTCTTCCAACAACCAACGTGTATGCCCATTTTTTTGTCTAATTTTGTAGTAGTGAATAAAGAGAAACTTGAGAGAAATGAAGAATGTTTATGGTATGTATAGATAATATGAGAAAAATAGGCAAATATTCTAACGGATTAAACGAATTTTAAGAAACCAGTATCAAGATTCTCGTAGCCTAGTTTAGAGTCATTCAACCTAGTTTAATGGATAATTCTTTAACCCTTAAACAAGATGTTTCTTCTGCTAAAAAATCAGGCTATTGGGTTCACACACAAAAAGTGGAAAAAATATGAAAATTAGCAGGAACAAAATGCAAATATAGAGATTTAGTTACCTATAGTATGGACGAATTGGATCGGAATCACAAAGAGGGCAACAAACTGAACCAGAGAAGGAGGGAGGGAAAGGAAGAGGAGGAGGAGGAGGAGAAAAGTACGATTGAAAAAGGGAAAGAAAGAAAAAAAATTTGGGGTACACGATAGAGATGATAATAATTGTTGACACCTGTCCTCAAATGCAATTTTGTTGTATTACAAGCTATTTGAATCTATATATTAATTATATGAAAGGAGCTGTGGTAAAGAATTATCACAATTTTCCCGCCATTTCTGCTATAGGTAAGGATATTTGGGTCTTCTCAATTTTGGTTTGTGTATGTTGTGCGGTAAATATCATATTATCCATTTGTTTTTTTATTTTTTAAATCCTTTCAATTTCCAACTGCCTTCCAGTCAGTCTTATCCAAATCTCTCTTTAAACTTTACCAGCTATCTTATCTATTTAGGTTTATCAATTTAAATTTGTGATTCATGGATCGTAATTCCTTATCTTTAACAAAGAAAAAAATTGCTTTTTTTTTTTTTCAAATGAGGATTTTTTTTACCTGATATTAAGATATTTCTGTTTATAAATTCAATTAATAGATTCTTTGCTTTTTTAATAGCATTTTTGATATGTTAGACTCAAAAGCTTTTCGATGTGTTAGTCTCAGAAGCACACAACAACATTTAATTAGAAAAATACATATAAAAATCCTTGATATAAGAAATTCTTAATATAGAAACAATGAATGACAACTGAAAGGTAGGTGTAGGGTGGTGAGTCAATTGTTTCATTTTTCATTTTTTAGTTATTTTTAAATTTTATTTTTTATTATCTACAATCACTAATATATAAAAATGGGGATACGTGTAAAATATTCACTTCCCCACTTTGTCCCTAACTTTTTCTTTTAATGCCAACAATGACCTTATACTAATTGCGTAATTATTTAATATTTAAAATTTTAGTAAATAATATCTTAATTATGCTTGAAAAGTTCCATCAAATATATGTTATAAAACTTAATTAATAACCACTTATATTGTGCCATCATCACTACTTCTTATTCCTTTACTTTAGTATCATGTCTATTAGATACACATATTACGTATGATTGTCGATCATTATTTAGTAAAAATATGTCTAGAAAGAAAACCTTGTCATAGATATTAGCTTTTAAAGTGATTTATTTGTTTATATTTAAATAACATATACTTTGTATGGAATTATTAATTAATTAATAATTACAAATTTACAGTTTTATGGTCTGTAATAATGATATCATAAGTTTAAATGCAAGTAAATACAACACCATAATTGCCCAATTAATCCAAAGATAGTTATTCTTTTGTGTTAGATTCTTTTTTCTTTTTTTTTTTGGGTATTGGATGTTAACATTTGATCAATAATTAAAATTTTTTTTTACTACATGTGTATAATTTTTTTTACGAAATTTTTATCTGTACAATTTATGTTATCATATAACGTGCAACGCTGCTTAAACTACACATATATTAAAAGGGAGAATGGGTGGGAAACTTTTGATTTTCTACTTCGTCCTTGCTTATTTCTCTAATTTACACTAATACCCCCTATTTAGTATTTAATAGTTTTATTTTTTATTAATAATAATAATAAATTTAATCAATTCATAACTTTTAACCTTCCATATCTTTTGATTTTCCCCTCATTTTCCTCCATTTTTCCCTTAAACTTCCACACAAGTTATGAATAAATTTTTTATTTTATTTTTATTTTTTAAAAAGTACAATTACAAATCTACATTATAGTAACACAAATGCACATAAATATTTATCTACTGAAACACAATGCCAAAGAGACCAACAACACAAACCTATATATAATTGGAATACACACTACAATAAAATGTGAAAAATGCCCCATATTTTATTAAATTCATCTGTTATAATACTAATTTTATAAGTTACATTATTTTGCATATTCTTTTTGTTTGTTGCATATGTTGCAATTCAATGAAATATATATATTTATACACACACACACATATACACACGCAAAAATTCAGTTAATCACGCTTATACCAGTAGAATCTAAAAAGAGATAATGAAATGTAATCTTAGATTGACTATCTTCCTCAGTGTACTTGAGATATCATGATTCGCTTTACATTTTTCTTTATAAATTTTTCACTTATCTCATCAATAAAGTTCACTATAACATTATTACTAATTATTACTTCAAATACATGTGCATATATTTCTATATCTATATATTTATAATACTAACTAAGTGGTGAGTTAATTTTTCCCGCCTAAACTGACACCCTAAGGGAATTAAGAATCTGATGTCATGCCGATGTTAAACTGATCCAAATCTTTTTTTTCTTTTTTTTTTTTTTTGAAATTTTCAGATGACCCTAATCCGAATCCTTTTTTTTTTAATTTTAAGAATTTTGATTATTACTCTAACATCTTTATCTATTCCGGTAATCTACCCTTACACATTTTCGTACAAAATGAGTGATTTTATATCTTTTAATTTTGTGTAGTAATTTTTAATAATCTATTTATCTGCTCGTCTTGATCTTTTTTTTTTCAAATTTTCAAAATTTTCTTTGTTACATCGTTTAAAATCCAAATCATTTTTTTAAAATTTTAAAATTTTGATTATTACTCTAAAATTTCTATCCATTTCAGTAATCTACCATTACACATATCCCTGCAAAATGGATGATTTTACATCTTTTAATTTTGCATAGCAATTTTTAATCATTTCCCAATTGTTGAGGCGGAAATTTTGGCCTTTGGAGATGCTTTAGATTTCATTTAACTAAGTAAGTATACCAATCAAATTTTTAATTATCTATTTCTTTGCGTTTAACTGGGTAAGTGCAGCAATAAAATTCGTAATTATCTCTTTCCTTTGATTGTCTTATTTCTCGTTTTGAAAATATTGCACACATATATTGGCCAGCAATCAATCAATTAACATAGAATATCAATTTTACCACTACATTTCTCAAGCTCTGAGGGGCTATCGCTCTATACTCTACTACATGAAGATATCACTCGAAAGCCATACCTATGACTTCCCTCGTTTACTGATAGTCTAATACTTCTATAATAGTATACAATTGAGACATCGGTTTAAAAATGTCATAAGTGATAGTCAGAGATCACCTAGGATGAAGAAGTTAATCATTGAAAGAACAGAACTCAAGGAATAGAGAACCTATATTCCGTCTACTCCTGGGCAATGAGAAGGCGGCTATCGCTATAGTAGATTCGTCGACTGATTTAGTTGAACATATATCACTTTTATTTTTTATCGTTTTAATTAATTATTTTCTTAAGTTTGTTTCAGAGATGTCTATGCATTTCCCGTGCAACGCACGGTAGATTAGCTAGTTTTAAATAAGATGTGCAACGCACGTGCTATCACTTGTTACTAAAAACATAAGGTATAAATTTAATTCTCATTTTTTTTTGAAGGGGTATAAAGGTTATTCTAATGCGATTTAATGATATTTTTAGACAAAAATGGTACATAAGACCATCTCCAATGGTACCTCAAATATAGGGGAGTCCTCCAAATTTGAAGTATGCTCATCTCCAATGGTTCCCCTAAACCCACCTCAAATATAGGAGAGGTGAATAGTGTTCCTCGTTGCTAATGTTAATTGATTCCCGAATATATTTTATTTGGCTCTTTTCGAGTTATAAATTATTTAATCTTAAGTAATTATAATTATTATACCAATAAGTATGATTTTAATTAAATAAAAATATTATTCTTACAATTATTAAATTAAAAAAATGAAAAATGAAAAAGAAAATGGGTTCCCCTAAATATATGGGATGCCATTGGAGTGCACCAATGGTTTCCTTTATATTTGGGAAAAGAGTTTCCCCTAAATATAGGGGAAACTCATTGGAGATGCCCTAAATAGAGAACACTATTCACCTCTCCCATATTTGGGGGTTGGTCAATTATTTACAATAATGCCATTGGCTATTTACAAATTTATTACTATTTTAATTAAGACAATACCGTTCATAAATTAATTTTGGTTTTTAACACTTAATTGTTCTAATTTTGCTTTCCAAATTCTTTGTTTTTTTATTAATACTATGGATTTATTTTTTTTACAATGCCATTGGTTAGTATCGTTATTAATGTTAATCGATACCCACATTTGTTTTGCCAAAATGAGCTATTTAATAAGTTAGATTTTTTTTGTTCCTCATTTCGAGATATAAATTATTTAACGTTAACCAATTATAATTAATATACAAATTAAGTATGATTTTAACTAAACGAATATGTTATTTTATTTTCTTATTCAATTAAATTAAGCAAAAAATAAAAAGAAAACTGGTTCCCCTAAATATAGGGGATACCATTGGAGTGCACCAATGATTTCCCCTATATTTGAGAAAGGGGTTTCCCCTAAATATAGGGAAACCCCTTGGAGATGCTCTAAGAACCTCATGTGGGAATTTATGGAGTGTTGGTTCCATAACCTTAAAAAAATAGAATAAGAGACTCAACTGATACAAAGTGTAATTTTGCTGTTTATATGTGGAATTTATTTTATCATAGGCATTTTTTATAACACGTACATTGTCAATATTTTTAGACAATTCTTTTAATGTACAAAGTGTTGGGTTGACACGAATATTATGACATATCATAAAAAATTTAATTTATAAAATACACGTCCCAATAAAAAGTTTTGACATGAATAATCTGACATACCATGATTATTGGGTTTCGTTAATATATTGAAAATTAATGATAATTTTATTATTGCATAATATTAAGTAATCTTCTCGTGCAATGCACATGCGAAAATCTAGTTGTACCATTAAAATAAGACTCTTATAATAGAATAGGAAAAAAAATAAAGAAAAATAGAAAGAAAAAAAAAGGATCTACTAGTAGTTTTTTTTTACAGCCGATCTACTAGTAGCTAATTAAAACTTATGATGGAGATTTGTCGGACAAATATATCACGTTTCAACTTTAAGATACTAAATATATATGCCGAGAAAATATATTGATTTGTCACAGTTTGCAACGAAAAAGTATACACACATGTAAATAGAGAAAACAAATAATTAATGAATTTGTTCACATGCTCATATGCCAGCTTCAATAATCACTCCCCTGGTGCAGTAGGGTTGAACGAATCAAACAGGTTGAATTTGGAGATTTAATACAAATGGGTTGAATTGGTTTTGTATCAATTTACTTAAGCCGACCCAACCCAACCCAAATCAACAATTGGTCAAACCCAACAAATTAAAAACCAAACGAACCTACTGGGCAAGGAAACCAACCCAACCCAACCCAACCCATAGCAGGTTCGGTTTGTGGGTTAGGTTTGTTTTTAGAAAAAGTGCCCAGCCCTATGTGCGTTTCATATCATCAAGTTCGTTAAAATCGCATTGTTATGTGATATCGAAGTATCATCAATTACAACATGTGGACCAAGAGAAAATAAAAATTCTTCCATTGACATGTTAGTTTCCAATGCACAGATTCTAGGAAGTCAATTTATACAGATTTCTCAAATTATTCCGCAATATTTACCAGGCAAATGAGATACCATTAGAAAGCTCTTGAAGTTAGGATTACAGGAAATTTACGAATCTTGATTTGGACCTTATCTATAGAAAGTTATTAACATTTTACTCCACACTTGTCAGCTTGCCTTTCTACCCAAGAATTGGACTAATTCTGTCTTTCCAAAAATTTTAGAAGACAAGTGATATTTGACCATTTAATACATGAATTTATCACTTCGAATTCATTCATTTTCATTTACTAAATAAATTGCTTTGGTAATTGTCTATACTTGGAGGGTTGTTCCAAATTTCAACTATAAAAGGTCTACCATGTAATTTGTAATTCTAAGAATCATTCAAGTCTGGGACTAAATATCAAGTTCATTCGAAAAATGTTAAAATTTCTCTTCTTAACTTGTATCTCTATGGGATTTCAAAATTAGTGAGTTATTTTCTGTCATGTATCCCTTCTTGAATCTTTCGGGTAGTTATATAGTTTCCTTAAGTGGTGAGCTATTTTGTTCCCTTTGGGTGGTCTTCTTTAATATTCATCATTCAAACCCGGCATTAGTATGGTCACTGACTTAATTTTTTCTATCATAAGTTTGCCATTTTATTTCATTTCATTTCATGTTAGTCTCAACACAATAAGAAATAAAATTGGGAGAAGCACTCCAAACGCAACAGTAACACCACTCAAAACTGTATTAAGATGTTGAGCAATGTATAATTGTCTCACTTATTAATAGCTTTACGAGTATAAAAGGTAAGAGAAAACTTTGACACGAGAATGAATTTTTTGGAGAATAAATCTTTATGCACTATCATGATTACAACTTGCACACGTGACATTATTCTGTGAAATCTTACATTTTACTTTTTGCACAAGACTTGATGAATTTCTGCCATATGTACAAGTTGTAAAATAAGTCGTAGAGAGAGTAGTAAGTATAGTATGGTCATTTTTTAGATGATGCTACTCACAATGCTTTTCTCTCTATGATTTTTTTATAACCTCTACTGCCAAGTAACTATCTTATTTAATCATGCCAATATGAAGTCCCTTCTCAATTGTTGTAGCAGCTATCTTATTTAATCATGTCAGTATGAAGTCCCTCCTCAATTGTTGTTCATAAACCAACTAGAATGGCCATGTATTCACCTCTACTGCCATGCATGGAAGACATGAGCGCGAGACATATCACAAACTCGCCTCTGTCATTTCGGTAACAACCCAAAAATTTAGTTTGTTAACTAATGAGAAGTTAATCCGATTGTATCTTAAACCATATTTTTGTCTAAATTATTTATCTTCTTGGACCAACATATTTTATCTAAATCGTAAATACGATAGTTTATATGTGTCTAAGTAATTCAAGCCTCGATTGGATGAGAATTTATATGCCAATATTTATCTTGATCCAACAGATTCTTATTAATTTCATTTATTTATTTATTTATTTATTTATTATTATTACTACTACTACGCGTGAAATAACTATCCAAATACAACGTTACCTTGGAGACATACTGTGGGATACCTAAACCTTAAACAATTATGTAACATCCGGCAAAAATTTAACTCTCAATTAAGCTATGTGGCTGTTATTTTGACGATGATGGAATAAATGTCTAAATTGTATTAAAAAATTACAAAATTATTACTCAATTGATGCTAAAGAAAAATTGTGGTTCTTGATCAATACAAATCAAATTACGGTGACTTAATTAAAAGACAACACAAAGTATAAAGACTTATTGAGCAATAAATGTATGAATCTCATTTTGCTACATTGTGTCATGTGTCGTGTCCTGATTGGCGGAACTCAAAAGTTTATTAAAAATAACTAAATTTTAACTATTATAAAAAGGCTAAAGGGTCCTCAAAGTTCTCCAGATCGGAAGAGCACACGTTTCTCTCCCAAAACCCCCAAAAGTTTATTAAAAATAACTAAATTTTAACTATTATAAAAAAGCCTAAAAGGTCCTCAAAGTTCTTCTAACCCCAAAACCATCCCCTTTCTCTCCCAAAACCCCCAAAATTCGTCTAAAATTGGAAGAGGCCATAAAACACCAAGCCAAACCCCCTAAAACACTTCATTTGCACTTAAAATAAAGCCTTCTTCATATATATATATATATATATATATATATATAGAATCCTCACGTAAATGAGACACTTTGCTTGTAAAATATCAAAGTTTTGAAGGCATCTTCCATTTAAAATTTGTTTAAAAAATCTTTGTGACAAAAGGTGAGTAACACGTGCCTTGGCTCCCTCTCTTCCTATTCGAAATGCATGCCTTCTTTAAATCTCTTTGGTATTCAAACTTAATTGTGCGTAATTGCTTCTCATGCTCCTATTATATTGCTTTGGCATTTGATACTTAAGTATGCATATTTGTTTTCGGATGAATGATTGTTCTTTGCTTTTGGGCATCTACTATAAGGAATAAGCCCAATAGCCGGTACTCGCTTCGGCGCAAAATGTGTATATGTCGCCGCAAATATGTGATAGCAGCGACAAAGTCGCCTGCAAATGTCGCGGCTAAAAACTCGTGGTAGTAGATCCATAGAGGCGACTCGTGTCGCGGCAATCTAGGAGCCACCTAATAGAGGCGACACAGTCACAGCTGTATGATCGATGGGTTTTGGTCATTAAAAAAAATTAACCCAACACAGCGTGGTTCTTTTCCATCCATATTTAATTAAATATTATTTGCCCATGTGAGGAGTCGAACTCAACACTTTGAATGCAAAGACATGGAACTTCACCAATTGGACTAGCTTGACTTTTGAGTATTACCTTGCTTTTATAATATATATTATATAGATTTATTATAACTATTGTGATGAATATCTTCCCTATAACAACGATTTTCTGTCGCCAAATACAAAACTAAAGGCGGGAAATTTTCCCGCCAATCATATAAAGACGATATTTATGGGTCGTCATTTTAGATCAAGAAATATAGTGACGACTTTTACACGCCACCTCTGTAGATACCAATATGTAGCGGCGACATCACTTATCGTCTCTGTAGATATATCCTATAGCGACGACATTATGATATTGCCGGTATAGGGTGATGACTACTGCGACGACTTAAAATCGCCGATGTAGCCAACATTACAGTAACGACATCTGACGTCGTCGCAAAAATATCGCCGCTATAGCTCCTATTTCTTGTAGTGATCACTAATGGCACTATCTACTCCTTTGCCTTGCTTTGTGGTGATCTCTGTGGTACTATGACCATGTTAAGTGATCTTCGTCATTTTGAATCATAGAATCTTTGTGTCTTGCGCTTACAAGTAGAGGCTAAACCAGTGGTGGCCCGACTCGAACATATAAATGGTTTCCTTTGTGGTTTTATGGCATGTCTTGCAGTTCATCATGAGTCAATGCATGTTATTCACTAGGTACTTTGTAGTCACCCTTTTCTCCCTACCACTTTAACAATTTTGTAGGCGTTAAATTAAGAGCTTTGTAGTCAGATCGTCCTAAGGATGGAGAAGATACATGTATGTGATCGAAGTTTTGTTATGGGTGGCCGCAATAGTTATTGTAAAGTTATAATAATATGATATTATGTATAATAATGTTTAACTTATATTTGTGAAGTCTCGTCTTCAAATTTTGAATACGAGAAAATAAGGTAATAAATGTGGGGGCGTGACAAATTAGAATTCATAATATGTAGTGCTATAAATATATGATGATGAATGAAGACTGTATCCCATAATTAATTCATAGAATATTTTGGAGAGAGAATTTAGAGAGCTTGTTGAGAGAATTCCATTATTATTAAAGATCCATTCCATCGTTTTCCAGGGTGCAATTTATTCTTCGCATGATCATTCATTCAAGAGCTTTTCAAATTTATGGCACGAAGATTGATAAGAATGTAGATTTTATGCAGCGGTTCAGGTAGACTCTTATTTTCTAAAAATGTTTTCTTAAAGTTTTGAGCATTATTAACTGATTTATATTGTGAATGTTGCATGCAAATGTGTAATTATAAGAAAGATTGCATATTATTATATGTCTAAGATCTCTTTATTATTATGCGTATCTTCGTTAATGCATAAGAACGGGAACATGTATTCATTTATGATGATGCTTGTTCTCAAAGATAAAATTCTCTAAGAACTAATTGCATGTTTATGTATTGCATTTATGATATAAATTGATTAATATGTGCTTGAGTCTACTAAGTATTTTATACTCATTCTTTTTCAAAAATTAATATTTTTCAGGTCTTGGAGTTGGTAACGGATTGACGGATGATGGCTACTGGATGTTAGATTTTTTTAGAATTGTTATTTAATGTTATTTAGATTTTAGAGTTATATGTTTTTAACTGTTGAATTTCAAAGTTATATCAGACAATTTAACTATAAGTTTTCAAGATAAGATTTTCCGCACTTGATTTTTTATGTTATTTTCCACTTTGTAAAGATAATTTTAAGATAACTTAACATCTCAGATTTTTGACATTCAGGCCGTTACAGTTTCTCACCACAGTTTGTGCGAAACATGAAGCAACTACCTTGATCAACGATTACATCCATGTTCATCCTCAACAAACCTAGGCTCTTCTACAACCTCAAAGAGCATCCTTTAAAGTGGGTCTCAGGGCGATAAGAATCCTTCTTAGATAAAGCATAAAGAGCTGTTCCTTCAAAGAAAATGGTTAAGGGCTGAGAACTCAACCTCGATTAATGCCTATAAAAGAAGGAAATGAAAGTAAGTATTTGAAAGAATTAGTTGCGGATGCAGGTGAAAGAGTCTTTGAGTAAGGAAGTTAGACATGAGAAGACTCCTTGGTACGGTAGTGAGTTTGACTATGTATCAGGATGCCAAGTCCATTAAATATCATTGTACCAACCATCCATATGAAAATGTAAATTAGAGACTACTGTCTGATCAAGAATAGGAAGAAGAATGTCTGCGTTGGAGTCCTAAAAAAGGTGCTAACGGCAATGGGACTCCAACAGATAATAAGAAACTAAAAAAATGAAGCCCATTTTTTTGAAATCCCACTATAGTAATGCCAATAAAAAGAGAAAATGAGAGACCCAAAGTAATGAGAAAATGACTTGTAACTGTGAAGCTATGAGGTATTATACTCTGGGAATTAAGAAATAACTAAAACGTAAAAGTAACTGAGGTTTTTCCGTTTCTGACCACAATGATTTTTCCCCATTATTCTCTTGCCCATGGACCTCCTAACACCATTAGCCTGCTGATGTTCCTCAAGGAAACTGTTGCACTAGAGGAATTTGATCAAGAGTAAGCTTATTGTTATTAAAAATGTAATAATTCCTTGCATTCTAGCATTTTCATATCTTAATATAAAAAATAATTTGAAGGCGTCATCTGCCAATCCCCTCGTTGAGCTTAAAATTCTCCCAGCCTCACATAATGTTTTCTCTAATATGCAAGCATGAAGATAGTCCAACATAATTCTCCATATAAATATTTCAAGCTTCCGAGAAAGCTTCATATTCCAAAGGCATTTCCACCACTTATGCAAAGAATTAGAAAAACATTTGGATTATAAATCATTATTCAAGGAACATGCCAAATGGAAGCCAGACTTCGCAGATTATTCTCCCGATTTCTCAAAATGCCACCCGGCAGCAATGAAATGGCCTTGCGATCAAGTGGTAAAGTATTTCATTGATAATGGACTAGTTCCATGAACTCATCCATAACAACAAATCTGCCACTACCAAGAGAAGATTACTATGAGATGGGCTGGCGGACTAACCGTCATAAAAGAGTGTGGCTGGGAAGCCAAGCGATGAGAAAACAGTGGTACGCTATTAGGGCCAAATTTTAAAAATGATGTCCCGCCATGAATGCATCTAAGAAAAAATTTAGATACTCCAAGAATATCGTATTATGGTACTCCAGCTAATAAAAAACCCAGTCATGAGATCTTAAACCTGATTTTGCGGACCCTTAAATCTATGTGTGAGTTAGTGATTGGTTTGAACTCTTATATTCAAGTACTTTTACAGCACCGAATATTTTCTCGTCTGTCGAGAGGCGGGATAATCTCGCCAGACCTATGGTGGGAGATCGGGGTTATACCAAACTTGGCCTCCCCTTTATATTCTTCCACTCTGAATTTGCCAAAATTGAGATTTTCATCTTTTGATACTATTTAGCATGATGGGAGAAAACTTAAATTTGGGGTTTTTCCCCCTTTATGCTCTTACAGTAGTTTCCCAGTGATGGCAGGAAAAATGACATGTAAATTGTTACAATATTAATTATTTGTGTAATTACCACTCTTTGTAGCTAATTGTGCTGTTTTATCAAACTAGTCATTTAAACGAGCATTGCACACTGTATGACACGAAAGAATATGTGTAGTGGTATATGATTTAGCAAAAATGTGTTCATAAACTCTTTTTGTTAATAGTGGTTTGTATCATCAATTGCTTCGTAAGGAATTATTTTAATGGAGACGTGTAATGACAATTAGAACTTTTTTTTTAAGTGACAGTTAGAATTATTAATTTTGAAACTTATAATTTTTCACACTACTAGAGATTAAAAATACTAATTGTCATGGTGAAGACATTGTGAAGACATTGAATGTAATTAACCACACTAAATGGTTTGTACTTAACATTTACACACAATATGGAGTGTAACAAATGAGTGCGATAAAGAAAAAAGAGTAAAGTAGGAATTAACAAAAAAATGAAGGGATAATATTGGAAACTGAATGTTTTACATATATCCCATCTTTTATATATTAGTATAGTATAGTATAGTATAGTATAGTATAGTATATATATGTGACACGTGTGTTGCACGTGTATGGTGTTCTTATAATATCTCGAGATATTATTTACCTAAATATTAGTTCTTTAAATTGTTGAAAAAAATGAACACTTAACTATCTTAACCAGACTCTTTTATTTTACCAAATTTATATTAAAAAATTGACTAAAACCTTATAATAGCTAAACCAACGATTGTTTCTGCATGTCATTTTAATCAAAGGCTACATACTTTCTTCTCAAGAAAAATATGATTAAAATACATGCAAACCAGATTGATTGATGATATTTTAATTTGTAACCGAATACATTTGATGTAAAAATTAAATAAAATAAACTATTAGATGTGAGGGAGAATTCTAAAGCTAGAATTTGAGGAGACAGCAAAACATTATATGCCATAGTATACTATTAAATACTAATTTATGATTAATTATAAAAAAATAATATAATTAAAGAGACAAATATGCAACTATGAAATATGGATGAGGGTATTATTGTCTAAAAATGTTTCTTCTAGCTAGTGATTATCTTTTATAGATAGTATAGTGTGTGTATTTGTTTAGCTAAATAAAACATTTCTATTTACAAATTATTTAGCCATTGAAATACACGATAACTCAAATGCATGACTTATTTGTTTAGCCAAATAAATCCTTTCCATTCACAAATTATTTAACCATTTAACCCGTATGAATGCATGGTTACTCACCTATATAAATGTATGATTTAAATCAAGTTACTAATTGCTACAGTCCCGCTCTCCTCCCAGATGGGTGGCAGGATGACAACCCCCCATGTAGGATGGGTGGCCGGATATCTCGCCACTCACCTGGGAGTAGAAAATTTTTGTTAATTGCTAATTCAATGTTTATAAATGCATGATTTAATTAAAAAAACTAAATATAAAATCAAAATAATATTTAATAATAGCAAGGGGCAAATATGAAATTAAACTAAATAAGCGAAGGTAGGATCATCCAAAAATGTTTCTTCAAACTATTCTCTTTCAGATAGTAATTAGTGATTGTTAAAACAAGTTGGAAAGACACGGTATTAAATTGTTTTTAATTGATTAAATTAAATCTAAAAAGAAGGATAAAAATATTCTAAATACTACTTACAAAAATGGGAAATCCGATCTAATTATGGAATGCATGTACTTTAAAGTGTCCTACAATACATGAAACTCTCTCATGCTCACGCTCTCTCCACGCTAATACTCTCTCGTCTCAAAAAGATATTCCTCTATTCCTTTTTTATTGGATCCAAATTATATTCCCCTTTCCTTATTTTACTTTTTAGTTTTATAAAATACCCATATTTATTGTGTATGATAATCAACAATAAAGAAAATATAAAGTGAAATATTAAATAAACTAAAGGTCATATTAAGAAATATATTCTTAAATTTTACATTTTAATAATATTAATTGAGTTTTCTTAATTAAAGTGAAAGATCGAAGGGATCTTTTTGGGATGAAGGGAGTATAATTTTTATTATTTTTTAAAAGAAAAATACCACATCTTCCCGGAAAAAAATTAATCAAGATTTTATCATGTATTAGTATATTTAAACGTGCATAAATTAAATACTCAGTTTAGACGTTTTTCAACTTCTTACACCTTTTAGAACATTGGCTTGATTAGTTCCCCGTCTAATTCCACTTCCTTGGTATCTTAACAAAACGTCTTACTTTGGGCCAATATGGCAGGGGCCTTTTCTGCAGCTACATATGGGCCGGGCCTTGTACTGTCATAGGTCTTTTCCCGTTACGCAAATGAAAGGGCTTCGACTCGATTCTCATGTAGGTTTTTGCCTTCTGCGCCACCTCCCTTTCATCTCCCGCCGTAACTCTCCGCTGTTTCCTCTCTACATTTGCGATGGTACTCCGCCACTCTCTACTCCCTTCCACCATATCATCAATTCGCTCATGTATGTGTATTTGATATTTGTGTAACTTGGTTTAATTTCTATGAATGAATGCAGGCGCCGAAGAAGGACAAGGCTCCCCCTCCATCAAAGAAGCCGGCAAAATCCGGTGGTGGCAAGCAGAAGAAGAAGGTCTCAACAATTTCTTTCACTCTTCAATGTACCGATATAGGTATATGTGCGTATGGATAGATAAATATGTGTATTGATGTGTGTGTGTGTGGCTGTGTGTTTACAAATGAGCAGAAATGGAGCAAAGGAAAGCAAAAGGAGAAGGTGAACAACATGGTTTTGTTCGACAAGGCGACCTATGACAAGCTGCTTTCTGAGGCTCCGAAATACAAGCTCATTACACCTTCTGTGCTCTCTGATCGTCTCAGGGTAATTCATTGATAGATCTATGAGTAGTTCTCTGTTTATGCTCTGTTATACCCTTGAATCCATGTTTAATAGTTGCTATTTAGTAAATATTGTGGCATAATCGCGTAAATGGAACTGATTTAGGGACCCTTTGGCAACCAATTAAAAGTTATTGCAATCATGGATTGTATTCACACACGGTAGCCAAACTGACCCTTATTTGTATCCGCTAGTTGGGTTCAATATGTGTTATGCTTTGTTGGGGTCTTAATAATAAACTCATTTAGTTAAAAGTTGGAATAGGTAGTTACAATAGTTAGATGCATTTGCTAGAAGGATTAACTCTGTATTTTGGTATAGGTCCGCCCCTGTTTAAAGCAAGAATCATAGAATAAATAATGGAAAGTAACATTTTCTTTGAGAAATTTTCAAATGCCTACAGTTGGCTTTGTGAAATATGTCCATTCCCAACCATCTATCAATGTGTCTCATGTTTTAGATATTTTTTTAATTATGGCACTTGTCAATACATAGTTGGAAGCGGCATGTTGCACAAGGCCTACTGTGGGAATTTGAACACTCTCCATTTTCTATGTGCTATTTGTGTATAGAAATGTCAAGAATACCAGTGTTTTCCCCCTTTGTCTTTATCTTGTACTTCCCATGCCAGTGGATGGTATGAATACAATTCTGGTTTTAGATTTATTTTACATTTTGAAGGCAAAATTAAGCTAGAAGCATTTTTGTGGAGATGATTTGAATCATTGCTTAGCAAAAAACCCTTGCACTTGGATTCTGTACATGTGCTATTGGTTTTATCCCAAACGCCAAAAACAAGTTGAAATTCCTGAAGTAATTTGTTGTTCACCAATTTTTTTATTTTTATTTTTTTGAATTAATTCAAAAAAAAATAAAAAAATAAAAAATTGTTCTTCACCGGTTTGCTGTTTACATTGACATTATTATTCTTTATCCCAATGGCTGCATGATAATCACCATAGACTTGATCAAACGTGCCTTAGATTAAAATTGGCCACTTTGAAGTCATCATTGTCTCAAACTTTACTTAGAAACACACCCATTAACTCATTTTATTCCAACCCTTTACCCGATTTCTTGATTTCTCATTACAGATTAGTGGCTCACTTGCAAGGAAGGCAATCAGAGAATTGATGGCTAGAGGTTTGATCAGAATGGTGTCTGCACATTCAAGCCAACAGATATATACCAGGGCAACAAACACTTGAAAGTGTCCTTGTTAAAGAGCCTGATATGAGTTTTGTTGTTTAGGTTGGAATTGTGTTTCCTTGAGCTTAATTTTGTACAAGATATTAGGACACACGTCTACTTGACTATATATTTTTGAGCAAATCTTTGATTTTGGCATTTTCACTTGATGACAATTGGTGGTTTATGCAACTTTCCGCAGTTTTTTTCCCCAATGATTTCATTTTTTGCAAGCCCGCTTAAGTTTCCTAGAAATGTTTTGACGTTGTAAAAGTTTCTTGCCAACTAGTACAAAGTATTGGACAATAACAATAAAAAATGAGAAAAGGGATGGTTATCTCTTGGCACACGCTGAAATCAAACTAGCTGTTCTTGCAATTTTGATATATGCATAAAGAACGCACAGGGGCATGGACAACGTCTAGAGGCCATGTTCAAGTTTATCAACATTTCATCCAACAATATAAAGCTAAAATCTGATCTAAATACAACACATACATAAACAAAAAGAAACCACAGCTCTCAAGATTTTCATCCAACCAAAATTTCTAGGACATGCAAAAGATGGAGTTACAAGTTCTATACTCTGTACATATATTAAACATTTTACTCTGTACATATATAAAACAGCTGAAAAGTCAATCTAATTTAGGTACATAAGTGCTGAGACTTGCTCCTGTCTTTCCATGAAATGGCAAAACATTGTCTAAGTGACACGACGCTCTTCCGATCTCCAATCTGAAGTTGGCACGAAATGCATGAATCCCAACTGCCCATTGGTTCTGTCAAACCCAAATACCCAATTGCCTGTACAGGAAACATGACGTGTATAGTGCTTCCATCAAAATCCCTAATCGAGACAAGTCCTACAAAGAAGTTACTGGAACTGCAATCAGAATAAGCGGAACGCTAGCGATAAGATATACTCTCAGACTCCATGATTATCTGGATTACTTGATCCATGCAGAAGATCCATCGCTCAAATTTTCATAGCCAACTAGGAAAGAAACCTTTGCTGGGAAGGATCTTCAACACAGCTTCAATGGCTCATGGAGGGAGGATTGGATGGATAGTATTGGATGGTATTAAACAAGAAACAGAAGCTAAAAAGTTTTATTTATCATATCGGTTACTCTTGTCCAATATTGCATGCACTAAGTGGTTCAGGAAGCCCTAGTGTTCCAAATGACATATGCACCTCTCCTTTGGATATCGCATGGTTCAAAACCGTTCATAGCCTTCCCCATCAGAGCCATAGCAGCAATGCTTGGAAACTGCTTCTTTTGGAGGTCCTCCAGCTTCAACTTCGAACTTTGTGGTTCACATTCTACCACAGTTTGGTGGCTCTTTTGAGGACTTGCAGATCCTTTGTGTAGCCACCTTTGTATCCAAGAATGTGATAGCAAAATCCTTTTATCTTCTCTTGACAGGTCCATCAGAGGGGCATTGTGCTTTCTCTGTAATTCTTCTGTCTTATCAAACAAGGTTAACAATTTATCAAGGCGTTTTCCCACAACCGCGTCTGAGCTAGTTATACCATCTGGAAGACTTCCGCCAAAGAAGTTCTTCACTTTTTCATGAGACAGAGACAGAGATTTCCCCAGGTCTGAGTTTTTGGTGCCATGACTAGACGGATCTGAAGCACTCATTTTGAGACGCTTAACCCATCTGGTTGTTGGATCTGTTTCCAGAGGATCGCTTGAGCAAATAATGTTATTCGCTGTCCTAGGCTGCTCGGAATGTGCTAAGAGATTGTCCATATCTAAACTTTGAGTCCTTGAGGAGCTTGGCCCCACATCATCAGACGAACTCGCTGCGGCTGGCAGATCGGAAGCTCCAAGTTTATATCAGGTAATTTGGTATTGATGACCTGCAATATCTCAAATGATTGTGACTCATACATATATAATGATGCTGCTCAAGAACTTGGGTAGTGAAGAATACTGGAAACTGATTCATGAATTCTATTATCATCAGCTTCGATGAACTTTTGGAAATAAGTTATACGAAACCCAAAAAAATTCAACGCAGAAACTGTTAAGCAGACAAGATACATGCTCGTACAATAGAGGGGAGAAAAATAGCATTCTCAATTATGGGAACTGTCAATGGAAAACCAAAACATCCAGAAACTGTAGCTTTGGGTTTACGATGACAATTTGTATATCTCACATTAACCGTCACCTATAGAAAGCATCAATAGTTTCATGCTTCTCATTCACGTTCACCATATGCAGGTTGTTCATAAGCAGAAATTTGTTACTTTGTGTCCAGAACAGCTAATCTACAGAATTCCAATGTGAATAAACAGATACAAAATAATGAAGAAAGGAATGCTTGGCTGGCATACCTTATTTGATTGGACAGAATTCAGACCTGCACAAGTGGATAGAGGAAACAATTTAGTGAAATGTCTGCAAAATGTCTAAGATACATAAAATACACGTCATATACATAAACTTCAACCCGTTGCAACTCATGACTCTTGAAACTGAACATACAACTGGCCATAGATGAACACAGGCCGTCGCAAGAAAATATAAACGTTAACGTTCTCAAAGGACTGACATTGACTATTATTAATTGTCATTGCATAACAGACCTTTAATGGAAACTGTTTGCATTGAAATGTGAATGACAGTCTAATATCAGACGGTATGAGGCGTAATCTGGGAAAAATATATTTAAAATAAAACATACCATTACTAATGTCAGTAAAAGGATTTCTAGAGAAATTCAACCGCGGACGATCATGCAATGAACCAATAGACACGTTTACAGAATTATCCAACGGGTCAACAACTCTAGCTCTCTTAGCATTAGAAATCAATGTTTCCTTGGTTGCTATTCTCATCCAAATGTCGTCAACTTTCACCGCTGTTAACAGTTGACTTTGTCAAGTTCCTCATTGAATGCGAGCAAAGATTGAGAATATGTTGAAATCTATTAAAAAATAAATAAAGAAAATGAAGATTACAAATATGCTAAACATTAGCATACAATCCTCTATTTATAGTCGGAATCCTCCAAGATTGCTAAACTCGACATCTTACAACTCGTAAGAATTGACAAACTAAAATAATTTTATAACTAATTTAATATAAAAAAATGAATACGTATACGTTTGCATTTAATGAATTATTTAAACCTAGCATCTTTTTCACATATGTACCTAAACTACAATACATATATTGTAGCATCTCGCAAAAATTTAATAATAAATTAAGCGATATGATAATTATTTTGACAATAATTAAATAATTGCTTAAATTGTATTGTAAGAATACGTGAATTGTATTGAAAGATTAAAGATTGTTACTTAAATGACACCAAACGTAAGAATGAAGTTAGTAACTAATACAATCCAAAATTTAACAACTTAATCGCAAGACCACATTAAGTATGAGGACTCTATGAGCAATAAATGGATGGCCAATGGTTACTCACATCTCTCCTTAAACACATGGTGCTAGTTTTGCCAAAGTTTGGGACACTTGCTATTTTTGCAAATAGTGGATTCCAAATGTTATTTAAATACAATTAAATGCTATCAACTATAAATAGGCCAAAAGCTAGGAAAATTCCCCAAATCTCCTCCAAACACTCCACTTATCTCCTTCCTATCCCAAAATAATTAAGAAAATTCGTCCAAAATTAGAAAGGGTGGAGGAACACTAACACAAACCCACCAAAACACCTACATTTCATTTGAGATGAGGTTTCTTTTTATATATAGAAAAATTCTAACTTAAAGAACAAATTTGCTTAAGGAATATCAAGGTCTTAGAAGCACTTTTCCGTTTAGAATTATTCAAAGAATCTTTGAGAGGTGAGTAACATGTGTTTTGGCCCTCCCTTTTCGAAACTCATGCATTCCCCAAATTGCTTTGGCATTTAATACTTGATTGTGCACAATTACTTTAGATAAATGATTGTTTCTTGCTTTTAGACATTGCTAGTGGTGCTATTTATCTGTTTTGTCTTACTATGCGGTAATCTTTATGGTATTATGACTATACTATGTGATCATGATCATGTTGAATCATTGAATTCTGCAAGCTTATGGGTAGAGGCTAAATTAGTGATGTCTCAACTTGTGCATATAAATAATTCTCTTTGTGCATAAAAGTGAATTCTCTTACATTATTTTGCATGAACTAACACATGTTGTTATTCACTGAATACTTTGCACTCACTCTCTTTTCCTCCAATATTGTAGATGATTGAACGCTAGTTATTGGCCAAACAAGCGGGGAATTGGAGCATGCCCGCAGACAGAAGTAGAATTTTACATGTAGACGGAACTGATCTTTGGAGCTATGATAATACACTTCGGTCCACCTCTCTATAAATATATAGATATATATAATTGTGGCTTGTCATATGTAAGACAATAAATAATTTGTTTATTTTGTACGTCTCATTCCCGCAATTTGTATGAAAACTTCAACTATAGAAATTATTAACCGGTATAAATAGTAGGGCGTGATATATACATTGAATCATATCTCATGAACCTAGAAAAAACAAAACAAATGTACATTTAAACACTGCATTTTATAAATGTCAATTGCTAAGATCATATTTATGATAAACTTGCAATAAATTGTCCACGCTAGTTCAAAAGTTCACAAATTGATAATTTGATACAATTCTAGTGTACAAATCTAACCAAAAATGAGTTTTATGGAGATTATCAAATTAAAATAGTAATTAAAATGAAAAAATTGAATGCACAGCGGCTTCATCAAAACTTCTACATTGCTTGCACTGAATCTGTATTATGAAATTGAATAATAAACAAAATGAATGGAGTTAATACATTCAAGACGTGATTACATCTAATGAAAAACTTGAAGAGGTATTCAAGAGCATAGAGGCAAGCCTTTGAAGGTGCGCATTTTTTTCGCAATATTATATAGATGCGTATTAAAAAAAACTGAATTGGAATGTACTCACAATGAAGGAATGATCAAACTAAGCCACTGCAAAATAGTTTAGCAATTTCGTATAGTCCGCAAGAAAAAAAGACGAATGTCGGCAAGCTTTGCGATATACACTGTGTTTCACGGCAACATTAATTCTTAGCACCAATGCAGAGCTTCAATCTTGAAAAATAAATGAAGAAATTGTTTAGTTAGTGTTTGAGAAGAATCAATATGTATTTAGTTAGATATTTCCCACTAATACATTCCAGATTACAGTTGAAAGAGAAATTGATGATAATTGCGAGTAAGTTTGTGTGGCCAGAGACGACATGATGAAAAAATATAGTAAACATAAGAAGGTGAATTTAGTTGAATCGGTGAATATCATCTACCTTGTAAACGGATCGGGTTCCTTCACCGAAACAATCTTCCAATTTTGGAGGCTTTATCATAGATGTTAATTTGGAAACTAATATCTGATATGATAAAAACGGCTGCGTCATTCCTTTTCAAATGGTGGTTTCATGATTTAGGTTAAGTGAGTGTTGATAATTAGTAGCGTTGTGTTTAACCTAAATTACGAGTGTAGATTTAAATATGAAAATTTGAAAATCAATAAGGATAATCATACCATACAAGAGTGATCTTGGATAATTAACTTAATATAAATAAGATTAATTATTTGTTATAGTAAATTAGGATTGTAGGGGAATCTATATAGAAAGATGCAATTAAGAATATATTATTGAAATCACCAATAATAGATGTATTTTTGCTATCCAAAAATGTTCGTTGGAAAATACTTTAATTTAATAAAAAAGGGCATGATTAGTGTATATAACCTACCCTAATCCGATAAAGAGTGGATGCATGATTTAGGCCAATTAAATTTTGATAAATAGTGTTATTGTGATTAAACTAAATTAGGAATGTAGATTTTAAATATGGAAATTTGAATAATGATAAGGCTAATCATACCATGCAATGGTGATTTTGGATAATTAACTTAATATAAATAAAAATTTTTGTTATAGTAAATTAGGGTTGCAGTGGAGTCTATATAGAAAGATGCAATTAGGAATATGTGATTGAAATTACCAATATTATATGTATTTTTGCTATCAAAAAATAATGGTCTACAAATATGTATGTGTTATAAACTAGAAGAAGGAATAGAAAAATAGAGAAAAAAGTTGTAGAGAAAACTCTTGAAATTGTATTCTCATTCACGACACATGATATCTATTTATACATGTACATGTGTGTTGCCCAAGAAAGACTTGCAGTACAAGTCAACTAGCTTGAAGTGGTGGCTAAAAAAACTAATGGTGGCAAGGATTTAAGCGATACAATTGTCATTCACTAAATATAATAATTATTTACAACACTCCCCCTTGAATGACTATTCTACATAATAATTATATCATCAAAAACCTTGTTTGGAAAAAAACCCAGTAGGAAAAATCTACCAAACCATGGAAAAGAATACAAGTGCTGCCTCATCAAAACCTTACCAGGAAAACTCAGTGGGACAAATATCGATCTAAAGAAAAAGAGTGCAGCTGCTCCCCCATATTTCAGCCATGATGGGTCTCATGCTTAGCTATCCACATCTCTTCAGTATATTCAATACTTTAAAATATAGAGTTTGTTTGAAGCTATTTATTTTTCCTCTTTATAATTTAGCCTACTATGATTTGACTATTGATTTGACAACTACTCATTAATCACCACACATTTCAATTTTCAATTAAATCTTCACCATTCATTATAATTTCTCTTTATAAATTGAAAAAAATAAAGAGCTTCAAACAAGCTCATATTCTACTTCAAGCAGTGTCAACTCTTCAGGAGTTTTATATTGAAGGTTAATATCATATAAAAAAATCCAGTAGGAAAAAATCCAAGTGAAGAAAAAATAGTACAATATTTTTTGAATACGTCATCGATGTTGCCTCGTTAAAAATCTTGCCAGGAAAACCTATTGGGGAAAAACCTTAGTCAAGGGAAAAGAGTACAACGTGCATCTCCCTCATATTAACTTGCTATGTATTAAGAACTTTAAATTCTTTATATGCTTTATTCAAGCATATCAAATCTATTGATATATATTCACATATTGTCAGTCGAATGAAACTTCATGTTTCAATAATATCCACCACATATTTAATGCTCTTTTAGCATAGCTACCGATTGTTATATTATTGACATTACAACAATCTACAGGATTGTCTTTTTACCTTAGCTAGCACTCAATATCAATAGTTTTGATGAAATTCATTCATCATCATCATCACTATTTATTGAGCTTATAAGCATGTGTAATTGACTATTATTTCTTATCGATTCCATCTGATTTCAGTATAGACATAACTTATCGAGATCTCTTTATTTCAATAATTTCATGTACCTGATTCTCTTTAAAAACTTTTTAATTAGTTGTGTCTGTATACTCTTATGGAATATACGCCTCAAAAGGAACATTTACAAGTATCTGTTCTATATTCATTTTCATTGATCATAATTTTGGAATCGATCACGTCATGCTTCAGGCATGTCATTAATACCTCAAACCCTCTTATAGGATTTTATATCAATCCAAGTTGGAGCATTTAACATAGTATATCTATTGGCAACTATACAGTCAGTAATACTATCTTGTAAACTTCAAGCTTGCACTACACATGCGACGATTACAATTACGCATTTTATATACTCATTATCAACTATCAATTCCTCCCCTAATGCTGAGAAGACTATTTAACTTAAGAAATAATCAGAACATATGTTCATCCTTCATGGTCATGAAGCATACAAATAAGGACTCAAATACATCATGTATTCTCAGCATTACAATAATATCCATCTTAGGACGCGTGGTGGAATGAATATACATATTGTATTTTTCAATTTTAGATGCAGGCTTTTGACTATAGGCCAAATATAGGGGATATCGTATATTTTATTGACATATTACATAAGAGTTGCTGCAAGTGAAAGATCAATATCACTTAAATATAAATGTATGTTCTCAATTAATTGTATAGTAAATAAATTGAGGCGTATATTATTTTGCCAACCATAGACAATTAAAATCCCAAATAATACATGAATATTTAATGACTTTTGGGATAAAATTCACCAGTAAGACACATATGCCTTTTTATGATGTCTGGAACTTTTACCCATAATCAATCAATTGAGCAAATATTCTCGCAAACTTTTGGGTACGAGTTTGACATGTGACATCTAGTGGATCTAAATTCATAAATAATCAAGAAGGTCTACATGGAGGGTGAATGGGCCCATATGATTCACCCTAAATATTTTTCAGACATATCTGGAGCTCAATTCCAAATAGCTAGTGATTATTAATAGTCAAATTGTCTAAGAACTCGTATCACACGAGAATTCTTTTGAGTGAAAGAATCTACCAATTCGTTACATAATTCTCGATAATTCTTATTATCAAGAAACCGGGATGGTCTAACCGGTTACGTCAAATAATAAAATTTCTATAATATCGAATTTCCAGCTCAATTTAACAAGTAATGTATTTAAACATCACCACCAAAACTTTTTAAGCAAGAAACATCAGATTCTCAATCAAATACATGTCGTAAGGGAGAATGATGATGATAGATGATCAGTTTTGTATGAACCATCACTACAGCATGTGATATAGCTTGATCCCAAATAGAATTTAGGAATTCTGTTTCTATAAACATGGTATAACAATTAATTGAATAGTTCTGCTAAACCATTCAGAGTGTGGACATGAGTAACTAAATGTTTAATCTCAATTCCGACTGTCATGCAATAATCGTTGAATGTTTGAGATCAGAATTCACCAGCATTATCATGAAAAATTTTCTTGATTGAGGAATTGAGCCTTTTAGTTTTATTCTATGAGCAAGCAGTTTGACAGAACGCTACAAAGCAAGCGAACACAGGACCATCTAGTGGACACATCAATCAATATCATACATTAACAGATGGTCCACATAGTGGGTATGTCGACCCATATACATCTCCATGAGCTCTTTCAAGAAAATTAGAAACTCAGTATTAACCTTCATACTGGAAGATTTGACGACTAACTTGCCTTGTTCAAGCAGCACATCGGAAATTATTTACTAAAATAATCTTTTGGTTCTTTATATTGCTCCCATGTGAATTATCCGACGCGTCATAATTGCTCATATATACCAAACAAATCATACCAATATATAAAGTTTTTTCAGTCAACGAACTTCAGGTTCGTGATATGGTTTCTCGAAATTGTTTTTATGAATGTATAATACATTTCATATGTAATGTTGAGAATTTTTCCTTTATCTGCTTTCGGCCAGATACAAAGGAATTTATGCAAAACTGTTATTATCTGTTTGCATTATCTCAACATAATATCCATTGAATATCTTCAAAAATCAGTAAATTTTTCTTGAATTTGCTAAAGTGCATTATCAATATATAATTCAGTATTATTCATCAAAATAATACAAGCTCTTCTGGAGCTTTGATGATATTCAGTGCACTTGATATATAATATTAACATTATTTCCTACTAATGTTAATTCCATGGTATGCATAATTGCACTGACATCAAATTCCAAATTTTTTTTTCGGGTCAACACAGAAGTCGGAAACATGAAAGTGAGTACCATCATAATCAAAGAAATTAGTTTCTACTTTCCCTTTTTCCATTGATTGACTACTAGTTAGAGATCCAGGAAGTATTTTGCCATATGACAAGTACGTGCTCAATGCCCTTTCATGCTTCATTTTAGATGAGCTATTATTATTGGATGCTTTATGCATCTCATTATTAGGGTTTTGTTTATGAGTTTTCCCATGTCTTCACCCACGGTTCACGATAAGATGTTGCCTTTGCTTCAGGCAATACAATGAAACCAGCAGGGCAAAACTCATGATTTTCCATATGTCATGTGGATCTTTAACGTTAAATTACTTAACCTTGAGTTAGACATAATAACAAAGGAAACTAACTGTTTCTGCACAATTCTTATATGTGTTTCCTTCTTTTGCTGTCTTACTCAAGCCACTTGAGATTAGATATACCATAATATTGTGGCCCATGACGAGCAATTCTTGCCAATATGTCATATGGAATTAAATGAAATTTGGTGATATGGGCTATTTTTGTAACTTTACGTGAAGTCTTAAATTCAATACCAACAGAATATGAATATTTGTACTCTCCTTCAAGGAGTATTGTTTCACATATGACTAATATCTACAGCCATCAAGACATATGCTACTTCAGGAGCATAGTAAATTATATACTTTTGGAATTGATTTAGGTTATTGCTACTTTAGGAGTAATAGATCGATATTCTTCAGGAATATCTAATTATTAAATAAATTAGATCATTAGATCCATTACAAATTGCTCTTTAGGACCATGTAACATTCTTAGAGAATATTGCAATTAGCCGTACTACTTCAGGAGCAAAAAATTATTTAATCTAACTGAATTAATTGACTAAAAGTAAATAATACAAAAACAAATAAATAATGTATATAATGAATACGAAAAAGAAATAATTGCTTCATAATAAGCAATATAAAATATACTTCAGGAATATTTGTTTGATGTATTTTTCTTCAAGAAAATACAGATATAAATCTCAATATCGTGCTCTCTAGGGGCACATCATATTCAATTGGAATATGACAAGACCATATTGTGCTCTTAAGAAATCACACGTATTAATCTTAATAATTTTTAGGACTATTAAGAATTATAGAATCGTGTTTTCGTCAGGAATCACGACAAATCACATGTCTTATATGACTTTTTCAAAGTCAATCACATGTCTTAGGGTTTAGGGTTTAGGGTAATAATGTATATAATGAATACGAAAAAGAAATAATTGCTTCATAATAAGCAATATAAAATATACTTCAGGAATATTTGTTTGATGTATTTTTCTTCAAGAAAATACAGATATAAATCTCAATATCGTGCTCTCTAGGGGCACATCATATTCAATTGGAATATGACAAGACCATATTGTGCTCTTAAGAAATCACACGTATTAATCTTAATAATTTTTAGGACTATTAAGAATTATAGAATCGTGTTTTCGTCAGGAATCACGACAAATCACATGTCTTATATGACTTTTTCAAAGTCAATCATATTCTTCTCGAATATGAGATGTAATTGATAATTCTTCAAAAACCACAAGAATAATATATGTCAAGACTCTTCAGAAGTCAGTCATATTCTTCTAGAATATAGAGCATAAATTGTTATTCTTCTTCAATTACAAAAGATAACATCTACATCGTAATAATCTTTAGGATTATTGATATATTTTTGCATGATCGTGTTTCTTCTGAAAACAATGATAAATAGGGCTGGGCATCCGATCTAGAAATCTGAAAAACCGACCCAGTTCGAGTCGGGTCAAATAGGTCAACTGATCAAATGATGGGTTGTAAGTGTGAAACCAGACTCGGGTCGAGTCGGGTGATGGGTTGACTCAGTACAACCCAATCAACCCGACTCGGACCCGATATGTATACATATATTTTATTCCCAATAAAATCGTAGTGCTTAACCTTTGACACAATTTCACATAATTTCTGAATTTTATCAGACACTCCCAACCCCTAGAGACCCTCAATTCCAAGTTCCGCTGTCCTCCTAAAATCTTGTTTGATTCTTTGCTAATTTTCCCATTAATTTAGTTTTAGTCTCACACAGTCTAAGGTAGACATTCAAGTCGCTTTTAGACTCTCACTGAGATATCAACCATTTCTTTCCATTCCTTTTTGTTATCGACTCGACCCTGACACCGCGACCCTCGATTCCGCCTTCGCCTACCACTGTCGCGCACTCGATCCATCGCTGCCCTGTAGAGCACTCGATCAGCCGCTGCCGCCCTGTCGAGCACTCAATCAGCCGCCACCGCTGCCATCTACTCTATCCGCTGCCGCTGCGGCCCCTGTTGTTCTTACACCTTTGGATTTAATTTTCCCAAATTCTCTAGTGAAATTTAGGATAGAAAAAAATGCTGTGACTAGTTTTTTTTCTTTTAATATCGAGAATCAGAAGACAGTCTTGGAACAACTCTGTATTTCTCACCTTGTGAATTAGAAAATGCTATATCAGTATATGGGTTGAAAAATGAAAAGCAGGGAAGAAAATTAGGGTATTTTGCTTTAATTGTGAATTATTAGGCCTATTTGTAGGTTAGGCGGGCATTTTTTCAAAGCAGGGTAGGGTATTTTGGTTTAGTTGTGAATTATTGGGCCTATTTGTGTCGGCCCAACCCAAGACCCGAGTCAACCTGACTCGATCTGTGTCAACTCGGGTTGAGTCGGGTTTTGGAACTGAATCGGGGCGGCTCGATTCCCAATTCTTCAACCCGACTCATTTTCGGGTCGGGTTGGGCCCAAACCCAACCAAATTCATCTTACGCCCATGCCTAACGATAAATACAAATCGATTAAACAATTTCTAGACAATACATAAAGTGCTTCACAAGCGTTCAAAATCAAAGCCGTGGACGATAGATCGCAAGAAAGAAAATGATACAATATATAATACTCAAACATGCACCATTCTATGGAAAACGTGGGCATATGATTTTGAACAAACCATGGTTAATCAATAGGAGATTTTCAAATTCAAGCAAAACATAATCATTAAATCATAATCATATATCGACATAGAGAAAGCATATAACACCGCAGTATATTATTCAAGTAGGAGATGACAAAAGCTTATTTGTTTACATGAGGCATATATTTACTTCAGCAATCGATGAGTGGTGAAACCGAAGTCAACCACAAGAATTGACTCCATTCTTCCTGCGGGGTTTGCTAATATAGAAAAGTAAAAAAGAAAAAAAACGCTTGTCGGTCAAAAATTTGAGCTCCTCGTGCTGATAATGTGTTATAAACTAGAGGAAAGAATAGAAAAATAGAGAGAAAAGTTGGAAAGAAAACTCTTGAAATTATGTTTTCATTCACAACACATAAGGTCTATTTAGACACGTACATGTGTGTTGCCCAAGAAATATTTGGTGTGGTGGCTAACAAAAATAACGGCGGTTAGGGTTTAAGAGGTACAATTGTTATTCACTAAATACAATAATTATTTACAACAATATGAGATAATAAAAAAATGGCATGGTTATTGCAATATGCCCTAACCCTAATCATGTAGATATGATTTATGTCAATAATATTTGAAAAGAAAATTAAACTCAGTTGGCATATAGTGTTTTCGAATGAAATCACGTGGCCAATAAAATTAACAGACGGATGACTATTTGACGTCGTATGAATGAAGGGTTGTGTGTAACTATTTATTGCCGAAGAATCAATTGTAAAAGAGTTGATGCATGGTATACATTAATTAAGCTAATTTAAATTTGAAGGTTGAGTCAAACCTAAATTAGGATCGTAGGAATTAAAAATAGAAATTATCATAATGAAAACAATGATTAAAAGAGAAATATTAGATGTATTTTATCTTAGGCAAGAATATAGTAAAAGAAAAATAATGATTAAAATATAAAAAAGGAAAATGTAAAATGTAACAAATTAATTAAATTGATTATAAAAAAAATCAATGGCTAAGATAAGCGGATAAAAACCAATGGCCAAGATCAATTTTCCAAAATTAGCAAGCAAGTTTGGGAGGGAAAAAATAGAGGAAACTATCATCTCTTTAAGCATATAAATATATATATATATATAGATTTTAATTTTCGTCCTTCCTACTATCAACTTCATAATTGAAGGATATTGGTCTTCGAGTAATCGTGGAGGGTTTATTATGACAACGGTGAATGTTATGTACTCTTTGACAGTTCGAGTAGGATGATTTCAAATTTATCTTTTATTCTTTTTGAAAATGATATCATTATCAAATAGAATGGTGGTCTATTAATTGTTTTGTATTGCTCTCTTAATCCGATAAGTATATTTAACTTTGATATATATATATATATATATTCTTTATATACATGACTTTATAGACTGTGTAATTGTTACAAATAAGTTGGGTTTTATAATAATATTATGATGATATAGGTGTTCGGAATTAATAGACAAATAATGGATGACAATATTTTGAATTGTATAAAGTTCTATACTTTCGAAGAGTATTATTTTGGACAACTTATCATTTAAATTATTGCTAATTAGTCCTTTTTTATATTGTTGATTTTTAATATATGTTTGATGGAGATTAACTACTTTAATTTGTATATGTTACTGTTGAAATTTCTTATTGTTATTGTTATTTCCGTACAACGTACAGGGTGAGAGTTCTAGTTTAATTGACAGAAAAATATTTTCTTTTTATTTAAATTTTATGCTTGTAATCAAACACACTCTTAGTTCTAGCGATAATTAATTGCTACAAATTTCCGTACTCAAATTTTTTTTCAACAAAATCTCATTTAACTGTTTTAGGAAAATACTATTTGTAATTAATCATTAGACAATGTTTTATAAAATGGGATAAATTTGCAATATTACCCTTGTCTATAAGGATAAATATATTAGTCTACAATGAGCAAATACAATAAATCTTACAAAAAGTGAAATAAACAGCTTGTTCGAGAAAATTAATATTTTTTCCTTTTACTTTTTAATATATAAACGTGCTCACTTTTCCTCACCTCACCTGTACAAAATAGTGGCCATTATTTTGAAATCGTGTTAGCTCTATAAAATTGGGATGCTTTTATGGAAAAAACGAGTCCAAAAGTGAGGGATCGTTTGATAAAGAAGCCACGTGGCAAAAGTGGATGGTAAATCATTCATCATAAAGTCATCAACTCTAGTCCGCATCGAAGGAAACTTCTGAGGACTAGTCCTTTAGATCTCAACTCCCAATCAGTATTGATGACGCATCAAGTGAGCAACATTTTCTAACATTTTAAAATGAAAATGACCTTATTTTATTATTATTATTATTATTATTATTATTATTATTATTATTATTTATTTGCCATTTATTTATAAGGCAATTCTAAGGCATTTCGTCTGCGAGAAAACAAGAATTTCCTATTGTGGAAAATACTTCATGGAGCGAGATCATGCAAATTTAACTACGAAGTAATTATAACACATATGATTGCAGCTATTAATCGTTAGCTAGTGAATTTATTTTGTTGAATAACACGCTACTTAGGAAATCTTTTTTTGGATAAATATTTGTCTTTTTTAAAGTACAATTACAAAACGTAAATAACAATAAATCAATAATACAAACCTAAACAATACAAATTCTATATAGAGGACTATAAATTACAATAAAATGTAGATAATGAACTCCCCCTCCCCAAAAACATAAGGAGAATCAAACATGAGACTTTTAAGTCCCAAGGCCTTAGCCTTCTAACTAAATGGACTAAGGTCTTAGTGGCAAGTACTTGTCTTTTAGTAAAATTGAATTATGCAACTTTTCTTTAAGAGTAATGCTAATTATTTATCTCATATCTTGTTGGTATCATATCATATTTGGGGATTGGCAGAGATGTATAATACAATAGAACATTAGTTTATTACACATCTAATAAGGAGATGACAATTAAATTAGATATTGTGATTTGGATGCTCAAGTTTTCTGACATGAAACCTGAGTTTGAACCACACTCATCACTCCTTTAATTTCCCTTCCTTACCCATCTCCCTCTTGTAAAATAAATAAATAAATAAAATCGAAGACGACTGTTCAATCTAAATAGATAACATTATTATTTTATCTTGAAACTCTTGAAGGACATTTTAGGTATTAATTACCATCTTCATCTCACAAAGATAGTCCAATTTCATTTTTCATCTGTCCCAAAATATATGTCACTTTCTTTTTAAAAATGTAATTGAAATATTAGCTTTCTTAAATGCTCAAATTTAATGTACATTATAATCAATAAAATAATTTAACACATGAAATAGTATATTAGGGAAATGATATTAAAATTTAGAATAACGCTATTTAGCACTAGTAGTGCTTAGCACTAGTCTAAGTGACAACTAATGTGACATTAAATGATAAGTGAAATTAAATTAATAAATAAATGACCCACTTAATTCAACTTATCTTTTAATTAATGTCACATATGATGTCAAGCACCAGTGATACTAAATAGTATTATTCTAAAATTTACATTTCCAGCACTATTAAGTAATTGCACTCTTCTTAATATTTGTGCAAATTGGAATTAGACTATCTTTATGGGATGTAGGTAATATATATGTACAGTTACAGTATGAGATTCTGATAATCTATAATCTTTATGTAACTAAAAAGTTTGTTGTTGCAAAATGTTAACGGATTCTCCTTAATTTCTATTGACCTGTCATTTTGTGATGACGTTACCATGATGATTTTTTCTTCTTTAGGGACTATGCTTTTGTGGGTAGTCTATACTAGGGATCACCCTTAAAACTTTAAAGTCCATGAGACCAAGGTTTAGAGATCGTTTCCCGAGAGACGCAATTCCCTCAAAGGAATTTTTAAAACCTTCAAGGGACCACCCACAAAAGCGTGGTTCACAAATAAGACAAAATTGACGTGCTGACATTGTCACAAAATGACGCGTTAACAAAAAAGGCGCGCTTTATGTTGACGTGTCTTTTGAGACAACGTCCAACATGACGATTTTGTTCTCTTTGGGGACCTCACTCTTGTAAGTGGCCCCCTCAAGGTTTTGTAAATTCCTTATAGGAATCGCGTCTCCTAAGAATCGATCCTCAAACTTTATCCTCATAAGCGTTATGGAATCGTAGTGTCAAACATTGTCTTAAAAAGACACGTGAACCATTTCTATATAACTTTGACTGGTTTCATCAGTCTCTTACATGAGGTGTTGGTTTTCTGTTTTCAATAATTTCTATTTCTTATTTTCTCTTGTTTTCATGTCAATATTAATTTCTGTTCGTCTCAAGCTTTAGTTTTGACGAAATTTTGTTTGAATGCAGTTCCAAATGGCTAAATTTCCATGCAATACGCAGCATTGTTTTCTGCACAGTGATGGATGCTGCAACTATCTTCTCTTTTAACTTATTTAAATATCCCATTGAATTTTACATTTACATGTGGTTGTTAGAGTTTAAGAAACAAATATTTCCTTGTTTTGGTTTTTGTTTTTTTTTTTTTTGAACAAAAATATTTCCTTGTTTATGCATGGTATCTTATGAATGATTATATCGAGTTAATTTATAAGATAACGGTTTTGTACGTGTCATCATTAACGGTAATGTTAATTTTCCATTAGTCTGTATGGAGTATAATGGTAATGTAAAGTTATATTATCATGGCTATCTTGTCGTTCTGTCTACATTTAGAGCTTGTTTGATGCTCTTTATTTTACCAGTTTATAATTTTACCTACCATTCATATGACATTTGATTTGATAACTATTCAATTACAACCACATCTCTTAAACATTTTTACATTCTCAATACATATTCTATATCTCTCATCATTATAAATTCTCTACATTTTGATAAATAAAGAGCATCAAACAATCTCTTAGTTTTGCAGTTGTGTCAACACTCTTATCCCTAGTAGTTAAGACAAGCCATACATTCTCTTTCAAAAAAAAAAAATTAGTCATAAATTCTTTACATATATACTCTCTCGCCCTCTCAAAATCATTATCATTAATTATATATATCTTTAAAGCAACAAAGGTTACATATCAATCTACCTTAATTTGATTATTGACTAATCAACATATATACAATATGCATACAAAGTTGATTTTTTTTAAATAAATACAAGCATAGAAAAGTTTCTATATACACTAACTTTTTTTTTTCTTTTTTTTCTTCTTTTTCTTTTTTTTATCTTTTTTTCTTTTGCACGGGTTATATATATATATATATATATACACACACACTTTAACCGAAGTAATAAAATCATTATTGTCTTTATAAATAATCAATAAAAAATAAAGTATATAAACATAAACATAATATAATATCACAATATTTGTAAGGTTCAAAAATACGACAAAACTATTTTGAATTTTGAAAACCATCTTTGAACTAGTCGATGAATTTTGATTGACAACTATCTTTATCGCATTTGTGTGACCCATTTATTTTTAAAATTTTTCTGTTTTTGTTTCAGTTCTTTATTTATTCTAAAATTATTTTAAGTTAATCAGGAAACATGTGGTACATGTCAAGCGGTAAGCTCCGTCCGGTTTTCATCTCTAGAATTTAGTAGGACCAAAGTGAATTCAATTACGAAATTGCATATATCATTTTAAAGCTTAATTGTAATTTAAAAAGAATATTGAGGAAACTTTATATATATATATATATATATAATATATAACTTTTACATTAATATTTGAGACAATTTTACGGATTATATTATACATTTTTCAAATCAACACCTACATAATTTTTCTTTTTCTTTTTTTTTTTGAAAGTCCTACGTAATTTTTCTTAAACAAAAGAAGAAGATGCAAAATTTAATAAATTAATTTTTTTAATTAAATTCTAAAAATTTCTTTATTGGGAAATAAAAAAGTGATTATTTATCATAACATTACCAGAACATTACCAGAAGAAGAAATATGGCTTATTTTGGAAATTAAATGGTAACATGTTTTGGTGACCATTACCAGTTTTTTATTAATCTATATGTTACTGGAGATTTAGATAAAATGGAAATGGGAGCTCCAATAATGAATAAAAGGCGAAAAAACATATTTAATCAATAATTAGTAATAATTAGTTAAAAAATATAATTAATTATTAATAATTAGTAATTAGTTACAATTTCATGCAAACTTTCACTTTTTATTGTGTCGGTTACAAAACTGAGAGCTGAAAGTAGACTTCAAATGCTGTCTTAGTCTTTCCTATGGGCGTAAGGACAATTTTATTTTGCCCACGCATGCGTATTATTATACATGCGTGTAACACATGACACACATTTAGACTACAAGTGTAAGGTGCTTGTAGCGTAGATGTTTGATATATATACACGTATACATAATAATATGCATGCGTGTAGGCAAAATAAAATCCTTGATGGCCGTAACCCTATTCTTTTTCCACCCTTCATTTGGAAAGTAATCAGTACACTATCTTATTTTTCTTAACCTCCTTTAATTTCCCTTCCAACATTTTTATATATTATATGGAACCTTTTTTTTTTTTAAGGGATATAACAAATTTTGTTGCATATAGTTTAGACTTAAGAAACTTGTGCGTCGAATAGACATAGAGTAACGACCTGTAGCTAGTGAATGACGGGTAATGTTATTTAACACTTACACATAATACTGCAATTTTAAGCATTTCCAGTTTCTAGATGAGAACAAGAACTTCCTAATCTCTTGGAATTTTAAAACACTTCATTTGGCTCAATTCAATCACGTTGAATTTAGCTGCAATAATGACGATTAATTATGCGCATGATTTTATCAAACTATTAATTGATAAGTGGCTCTGAAAAATATTAAGCGTCGAAACAATTTGATAGATTACTTCACTATAAGAAAATAAAAGCAAAAATATTTATTTATATATTTATTCCCACCTTTTGTCGTAAGAGAAACTTATTGGGCTATATAGTCCAATAAATCTCAGCCGTTGAATTTGATTATTTGATATCAACCGTTGCTATTACATGCAAATAAATACAGGTCATTTGTGCACCATTGCGAAGATAGATTTCTTTTATATATAAGAGCGGAAAAAACAGACTTTCCTTTGATGTGAGCCATTGCGATTGCTTGAAAGAAGTTTCTTTTTGAGCATCTTCAACTAATTCTCTCTCTCTCTCTCTCTCTCTCTCTCTCTCCCCACGCCCTCTCGCTCTCTCTCACACAAACACACACACATATGGAAGGAGGAAGAGGAGATTCTCTCTCTAGAAATTTTGGAAATAACACTCCAGATTTGCTTAATCCAAGCCCTCCATTAAGTGCCATTGATGAAAACTTCTTATGGGCTCATAACACACTCCCTTGCCATCAAAACGTCAAGAATCATGTGGACAATCATCTCTTTTCTCTTAATGGGGTTTCTGATTTTTCTTCTACTAATGAATTTCTTCATCAATTTCCTGTTTTTTCCACCAATAATGGTACTACTGGTGATCAGTCAATCTTCATAGAAGGACTTGTCCTTGATGAAGGAGGAAATTTTTTAGAAACTGTCAAATCAGTGCCAGAAATTTGTACTTATTATGACAAGGAAAAGAGAGAAAATGGGGGTTCTTCTACATATATGATCAAGGGTCAGTGGAGTGAAGAAGAAGATAGGTACTTATATAAATTTTATTTTATTTTTGTAGGAAAACTATTAATCTTGATCTTCTCTTGATGATTGTTTGAATCTGTGTAATTTTGATTAATTTTGTAGGAAACTAATTAACTTGGTGCAACATTTTGGTGTGAGGAAATGGGCTCTGATAGCTGAAAAAATGCTTGGTAGAGTTGGAAAACAGTGCCGCGAACGCTGGAATAATCATCTTCGTCCTCATATCAAGGTTTTTTCTCCCCCATTTCAATCCAATTTCCATTCCTCCATTTTCCCCCATAATTTTAAGGTAATTTTTCCATTTTTGAACTTCACTTTACATGACTTTGCAAAGTCACTTGGGGGCTGATTGAGAGATTTTTACCTTTTGGCAAATGTTGAGAAATTAACCATTTTAGTACTTAAACTTTATTTTTTAAAATGTTTTCAACAACAACATCTGTCGATCTAATGACATAGGTTTTGTTTTTTGAAACTTCAAATTATTTATTTTTATTTATTTTGTTTTCATTTTAGGGTTTTGCCTTTCTAATCCAAACTTTGATGTACAGAAGTTGAAGCCTCAAGAGGACAGATTTTGTCCATACACACACTTCTTCAGATTTTTTTTTATTTTTTATTTTTTAAAATTTTGGGTGTTGATTTTCATGTGAATTACAATACTGTTGACCGACAAATTAATTACCCTAAATTTGATACAAATGACGGCATATCCTCAATACTTCCAGCGAAAAAGTTTTAAATTTTCCCTTTTCACATAATTTTGAGTTAATTTTCTACTTTTGAACTCTAAGAGATATCTACTTTTTAACAAATATTATTAGATAATCTAACCATTTTAGTACTAAAACTTGTTTTGTAATTTTCCAATAACAAAATCCCTAGATCCAATGGCCTAGGTTTTTTTTTTTTTTTTTTTTTTTGGGAAAAGTTGATGAAATAATGTTCTTCAATGTTTTTGGGGTTTTGCCTTTCTAATCTAAACTAACTTTCATGTAGAGAAGATTTTCATGTGAATTACAATACTTTTGTCCAACAAGCTACCCGAATTTGATACAAGTTATGACAGCATATCCTCATGAATATGTACTTGAAATGAAAAAGTCATAATTTTATACTTTTGCTTGTGGATTGCATTGCAGAAAGATGTATGGAGCGAAGAGGAAGAGAGGCTATTAATTGAAGCTCATGAGAAGATTGGAAACCGGTGGGCAGAGATAGCCAAATACATTCCTGGTCGAACTGAAAATTCAATAAAGAATCACTGGAACGCCACGAAAAGAAGGCAGACTTCAAGGAGAAGGGTAAAGAAACTAGAAGGATCAGCTGATAAAAGACAATCAACTCTTCTTCAAGATTACATCATAAACAAGTATTTTACTAATGCAAATGGAAATTCTGCCTCAAATTCTGCTGCTTCAAACCCTCTCATGATCAACAACTCTACCACCACACCTTCACCACTCACTTCTGAAGACGACGAGTCTGCCTCATTTTTTGCTGACGAAAAATGTTACGAGGAAATGGATTTCATGAAAAATCTCTTTGCAAACAAAGACTCATCAACCCGTAATTCAACTTCGGTTCCGACGTCACGCATTGCTGAAATTAACCCAACCACCTCTTTTCAAACGTGTTATTATCAATCTGTGGAAACTGGGTTGTTCCAGTCTGCACCAAATGCCATTGGAACTCACGTTCTTCCCAGTGCAAATCCGGAATCAATGGTGATAACGGAAGCTTCACGCAACAATCCCGAACAAGTTTATTTTTCAAATGATCAACCAAATGGGATATTCAGCGGAAGCCGAATGGATGTCAATTTGATGCAAATGATTTCACCTTCTTCTCAGTTGCCTCAACCAAATGCTTTCAGTTGCAGTCATTATCCCTACCCCTACTGATATTATTATTATTATCAAGTTTTAGTTGGTCAAAAAAGTCTCAAATTCTGGAAAAATATTTGTCGTTTAGTAGAATTCGATTCTACAACTTTTCTTGAAACGCCTGAAAGGGCATTTTAGGTATTATGTGTGTAATTACAATCCTAGATTACCATATTCTGTAATCTTCAAGTAACTGAAAAGTTTCTTAGTTGCAAAATTTGAATGATTCTCCTTTTAATGTAACTAATTCTGTCTTTTGTTTTCGACTATATATTTTCATGCATGCATGTTGTGCACTTATTATATAATATTAAAATTTTTATTCCTAAAATTCTCTGTGGCTTCACCCAAAAAAAAAAAAAAAGAGTCTCTTATTTTCCTTACAATAATTTCTGTTCATTTCAAGATTTAAGTTAATATTTAGAATTATGGTTAACTGAAATTAAAGTTCCACATGGCTAAATTTCCAGGTATTACGCTGTGGTTTTTTACACAATGATGGTGCTGCAACTTTCTCTACTACTTTATTAACATATTTATTTATGAATTATTATATCATCGCTGCTTTGTATTTATCTGTGACTGTTAGAAATGGGATACATATGTGTTTCTAGAAAACAATTAATTTTCCGTTTAGGGTGTTCTACGAATGATTACGGTGAATTAATTCTGAAAATAATTGTGTCATATGTGTCGTCATTAACTGTAATCTTAATTTATCGTTATTTTGTATGTATATACAACGGTAATGTGAAATTACATTATCATAGATATCCCATCATTCTGCATAGGCATCCCTCTGTGTATGTGTCAGCACTATTATCTGTCGTGAGATTATATTGCATTTAATTTGATGTCTGCGACGAAATACCAATAATTTGCTATCTTTAATTTAATTTTATGTTGGTCTAAGAATTTATTTTCTTTCTTTCTTCCCCGCACTCTCTCAATACGATAAATTAACCAGCTTTTTTTGGACATTGTTCTTGTTTTCACGATATAAATCCTAAATTGACTTTTATTGTAATTTAGTAGGTACAATTAGTTTAGGCTAAGTAACATTTTCATGATATAAACCCTAAATCAACATTTTTGTTTGCAAACTTTAAAAATAAAAAAAGAAAAGAAAATCAGAGAGAGATCAATTAAAGAAAATGCCATTCCAGGAACTACTTAACAAACATCATAGATCCTCCTTTAGTTAATGAAAAATACGAATCTAATAAAAGATGGACTATTACCACAAATAATTCTGACTTTAGCTTCAAATATTAAGATTTCTTTTTCCCATTTCTAATTCATAGGTTAGTTTTTTCTTTTTTCCTTCTATATATTTTTTTTCCTCTCAAATAGTACTTCTAGAGATTATTTATTTATTTATATTGTCGCTTGAATTGTGGTGTAGCGGTTGGATGTGAGGTTTTCAGACCACAATTTTTTCCTCCGATACAAGGGGATATTTGGTTGGGGTGTGGTTTGAACTCGATGCCTCTCGTCCAGAACATGAGTATTTAACCACTTCGACAAAATTCAAACCATTGTATAAAAAAAGGAATTTATTTATTTATTTATTTTGAGAGGCTACTCGTAGAATTTATTGATCATACATAAAATTAAGGAAATATATATGTACAAGTATACTTAACCTCCCGCAAGTTTAGATAAGCACATATTATATATATAATCTATATAGTTAGCTTTGGTGTAGCATTTTTCTTTTGTTTTTCTCTCTTATCTCTGCTACTTTTATTTTTTCCCCCATTTTAATTTCAATTTCTGCTTGCATTTCAGCTTAGTTTTTTCTTTTTCTTTTTCAATATAGCTTCCTTTATTTTTATTTTGCATTAATTATCTCGAGCTTACCAAAATTTCTTTTATTCAAAAGAATTATAGCTTACTCATAATTAATTGATTAATCCTTTCCTCTATTCTGTTAATATGATATAACATAAACATATGGATATATGTAGTTCAAGTGCAGTCAAAAGACCCCATGGACGATGGAAAAAGATGCAGAGATTTTTTATTTTTAAATCAAGAAAAAGATGCAGAAATCGGATAGGGAAAAGGAGGCAATTATCAGAGGAGAGCTTTTCGATGTAATGGCATATTTGGCCTACTATGTTATAAACAGCTAGTATCAATGTTGCACATACTTTGTACTTTATAATAATTTTATGATTTTGTCTATACCAAGTGAAATTGTTTTATTTCTATGACTATAGGTTCAAAAGAAGAAAGTTATGGAATATATAAGAAATTGGTCTAACAATTTAAGATGTATTTTTAAACTAAAAATTTTAAGATGATTTAATCTAAATATAATTTGTTATCATTATATATGGCGAAAACGAAAAAAAATTGCAATGAGCATAATCAATATTAATCTAAATTATATAACCTTTTGACCTTATGGATCATATTCAGAATTAAAAAGTCAAAGAGTCACTAAAAACTTTTACGCAAACTCACAAGTAGAACTAAAACAATCAAGTGAAATCAAATCTAAATATTATAAAGCTAGAGGAATCATTATTGCAAAATATAGCTGGTAGATCATAAGCATCAACAACTTAAAGTCGATTTTATCATTGTCATGGAGATTGTAATAGCGGGGAGATCATAAAGCATCTGCACCATACAATCGATTTTATCATTGTGGCAAAGATCGTAATATTTGAGCAGTCATTTGGGCAAAAAATGTAATATAAGTATAGATCTTGTAATTAGTGCTAAAATGGTTTTTAAAGTTTTAATTAATTAATTTCATGCAATTCAATTTAATCAAAATATTACTAATTAATAGGTAAGGGCAAATGTGAAGAATTAGAATAAATGTGTAGGAGAAGAGGGAGAAAAAAGGCTTTTGAGGTTAATATAGGAAGGGTAAGATTTAGAAGATTTTCAAAAAGATTTACAATGTTTTTGAATATTTTATTTTAATCGGAGATGGAGGATTTACAATTTGCAACCTTCGTACAAAATGAAAATGGAAAGAGAAACACAATTCAGTTAGAATAACCATTGAGTGAAGCTATCTCTACCAACGACTGAAATGCATTCTTTTATATAGGTAATTGATACATGACAAACAAATTTAGAAATATTCTTTAGGCGGGAAAATGCTTTTTAGAAAGGTTGACCACTACTTTTAATGCATTAGAGATTGGAGACTTTTTTTCTTTTCTTTTTTTTTTTTTTTAATAAATGCAAGGAGGAGATGTAGGGGACTCATTGGGGAGGGGAGGGAAATTAGGGTAAGGATGAATGTGATACGAACATGGGTCTATTGCCTAAAAACTTGAACATCCAATCATTGTAATATAAGTCGAATATTGTTTAAACAATACTTTAAGAAGTCAAATGATTATAAATTTTTTTATTACATGCAATAATGATTAATAACATTATAACTTTTAAGTATATTTAAAAACTATCAGCAATCATGAGAACCCACTGATCCAAAGTTTATTATTTTATTATACTGAGTTTGTCTATAACATTATATGTTATCATACAACGTACAACGCAAATTTTAATTACTCGCAATCCAAATTTGTAATTGAATCTTTTATTTATGTCCAAATCAACGCTACTAGTTACAGATACTTGATCAACAACTCAAAGGAATTGCGTTCTATCCAACTTACTAAGCTCCTAATAAATGATCTTTGAACAAGGGAATATTGTCAAGAAATACACATATCGTACAAGAAAAGTAGATATATGAACATTAATGTTCATGAGAATGATATAATCTTGATAGAACAAGCTAGAACGCAACAGGTAGACAAGTTACGGAGTATTCTTGTTCGAGAAAAAAGAGGACATGAAGTCAAAGTGAATCCCTGAGGTTGTCGCAATCAATATATAGCTCCCGTAATGTTTGGAATGAAATCAATCAATATTATGTGTATTTTGTTTTAACATCATCAAATACAAAGGAGTGTAATATATATATATATATATATATATCCTGTTGGTTCCAGAACATTTTCGTATATTGGTAATTCTAAAGCTTTTTGTATTCCGAAGAGGAAGGAGAATAATATACATATCCGGTTGATTCCAGAACATTTTCATATATTAGTAATTCTAAAGCTTTTTGTATTCCTAAGAGGCATAGGATCATGACATCTTGGCCTTGGCGAAGAATACTCCGGCAAAGAGACCTGAAAAAGTGCAAACACATGCTCTTATTGATGTGGCTCATATAAATATGTTAATGAGTTTCAGCAAAATGTGGCGATCATATTACCAAAAAGTATGCTGAAGAGATTGGGAAGACTTGAGGGAACCTTGAACAGCATTAAACCGGCAATAGAGATCGGAATCTTGTTTAAAGAACCTACGAGGCTGCGAACGGAGGTATACAGTATATCAGCATTGGTGTGTCCAGCTGACAATGGAGTCATACAAGAAATGTTGCCATGAAAAAGTTAGCTGAAAATAGAAGAATGATTTAAATTCCAAAGTCCCAGTCATCAATGGGATCTGTAACTGCTTAAATGTGTCAATAAATGGGATAAAAGTCCTGAAAGTTTAGCACAACTACATGAATATTGGGATAGAGATATACACTTTACCATACGTTTCCAGCATTTTTTCTGTTTGGAGGTGATAGGACTGCAGATTTTGTTTTCAGATGTTGCTTATTGTTAGGACATATAAGAGCCAGCGAATTTTTTATGGTTTAAGCCCGGTTCTAAATTTTGAGAGCAACAATAAGCAAGTAGATCATTAAGATGGATGGAATTTGTTCAATTTCAAGCATTGAAATACGCAACTATGAAATACTACCACTAAGCAAAAGATAGTGTTTCTTCTTCCATAACTTCAAAGGGAGTGCAAGTAGTTAGTTACCTGTAAGTTGTAGGACCAGTCTGATTCAAAAACCACATAGAGGTGAAACTAATGGCAAGTCCAAGCAGCCCACTTGCAGTGGCAACAACCCAAAACATAGGCATCCTTGTTACTTCCCTGCATACATGTGTAGACAAAATGCATATTTTTTCTTGCCTGGAAATGCTTCAAGTACTGCTGCTTAATTTCTTGTGAAAGAAAAGAACTCATACAGTTTGCAGGTAAATATAATTTTACTTACGCATTAATTACATAATCCCATTCATCGAACAGGAACATCAAGCAGACAGCAAAAGGCAATGACAATGAATTATTCAACAGAACCATTGAAACTTCATTTAAAGATCCAGACTTTGTCAAATGCTTTGCTTTGTCCATGACGCGTCGCAAGGTAAGCTGTTTCAGATTGCAACTGTCTAAATTAGAATGAAACAAGGGCAGATAAAACAAAAACAAAATTGTTATTTCACCAGGAACTAATTCAAAGTGTTAAGAGTAAAGAAACAAGGCTACAAGAACTCCATACCGAGTAGCTTGCTGTTAGAATGCAGTTAATCATTTGCCAAGCATAACCCGTGGCATTGAATGACAGATCTGTTATGCCTCCACTTATAGCAGAGATTATCTAAAGCACCAAGAAGGTATTATATAACTTCAAGGAGTAGCAACTATAATTCTCCGATGCTATACAAAAAGAAAACAACACTAAACAAAAACAGAACATCAATATTCTTATCAAAATTATACGAATATTATACCGCTCCACAAAGATGTAGAATACGAAAATTCTTTTCAATGTTCCTTATTTGGTGGGCAGATAAGTCATAATCATGTCATCAAGAAGAAGATTATTTAAAACATTAGAATTTGGAAAACAGGGTGTATAAACAATGAATTGGAGATGGTAACAACTTTACAATCTCAAGAAAAGCAAGACGTAAAAAAGTATCGTTCAAGATGTTTCATCCCAGGACTTCCTGGTTTCCATGTTTCGATTGAATACATTGCACATGAATCCATGGGGGAAAAAAGAGTTATACGTACCATGAGAAATATGGCAGTCCATACTTTCTCATTTTGACGTTTCCGGAAAATATAAAATTCTCCAGCTGCTGTTAAAATATTTGTCACATTCTTCAGAATTGTCACCATAGCAATATTTATGTATTTCAAACTGAAAACATTAACAAAAATCATTATTGAAAGAATGATATAAAATCCAGAAGGTTAATTACTAGAGACTGTATTTCTACTTCTCTTGTAGTCTGGTATTGAACATGAAAAGTGTGTGCAGTCTAGTAACAAACTATCCTTAATCCTTATATCCGTAACTCAACTTTCTATAGGCCTTGCAAAACGTGAAAAGGTATGCATAATATACCTATACATTCCTGAAACAAGCATGCCAATGAAAATCAAATTGACTGGTATCCACAGATTAATCAGCTTCTGATTTGGCTTCTCAACTGAAACTGTTCCGCAGAAACCCAAAACAACAACAATAACTGTACTGATAAAATTCTGCAGGAAATACAGGTAAACGAGTTAACCATTTACCATGACTAAGTACATTATCCATTAAACACTATTGAAGGCTAGAAACAGGTATAAACTATAAAACTCATATATACAGAAAATGAAAAATAGGTAAGCTGCAGAGACCAACAGATAAAACTTAACGGACAGATGAACTGAAACTTGAACAATTCAAAGGAGAATATTGAACATCATGATAGATCTCCATATATTTATTATTACAGAAAACAAAAACGAAAATCCAAATATTAGCAGAAGGTACCTGGTAGAACATCAAAGAAATTCCACCATTGAAAGCATAACTGGAAAGTACAATTTTGTTCATCAAGATCATGCTGCAAGAAGAAAGGCAGTATGCTGCACCAGAGAATATAGGTCCAGATTTTTTCCCTGGTCTATGATCTCTCCTTTCATTACCATCAGTGATAGGGGAGACAATATCCAATCGTGCTTCTCCGGTCCCTTTGGAAAATCTGCAAAAGAATATTAATCATTCAACATAACATTTATCTTCAGTGATTGTCTAAATACATACAATACAATACCATTCCATTGAAATGGTTAACCAGAAAGCCTCCTTTTTATAGGAATTTCACTTTTACCTCACATGTTAGATATATCTTGGTCAGAGAAGGTATAAGAACCAGCAAAAGAATACAAAACTAAAACTAGGAGATTTAACAAGCCAGGGTAACAAGCATTAACCATACTACACCTTTCACTTGAATATCTGTAATCTGTCTGTCTTAAGGTGTTATTTAATGACCACTCTTTTGGCCTATGAGAACCATCGACCCTTTGAGCCAAGTTCACTTTTTCACTAAGTACTGGTGTTCCATCTAAATATCTGAATTCTGGTTCACTGCCATCCAGATAGGTAACTGCATCTGATTTAACTTCATTTGTCATGTTATCTGCCTGTTGCAAGCCAACAAACTGATAAGTGAGCTAACTTATTGGAATTAATCTATAACACATTTGAGAGATAATAATTAGAGGTGAAAAGGGAAAAATTTATGCAAGTTATAATTTCTAAATGTGCAAAAAAAGTACAACTTCATTCGTTTGTTATTCATTTTTATGCATGGAATCAAAATTCAAGAAACTACAGAAAGCAGATTTGCAGACTACATTAAAAACTCAGGTTCTCCCTTTAAAATTCTAATGGCATTATAATGATTATAAGGAAACTAATACATGTGAGCAGAGAAGTATCTGTTGCATACAAAATCCTTCCTTAAAATACATATGATAAAAGAAGGGATGACGAGTTTAGCACTCGTCTTATTTAATCAAATCATATAGACTATATGAACATCAATGGTTGGATTCCAGATAAAGCTTAGATATATATAATTCTTCTAAATCATTTAACTTTTTTCTTCATCAAACAATAATAATCCCAATAAAGTGCTTGCTTCCATAACAATATACTCACAAACTCAGAGCGACCTGATAGGAAGTATGTTCCATAACCAACAATTCAAGTTGCAAACCACAAATTGATCAAGAAAAAATCAACCAAAATGTAAATTTGCCACTAGCTCACCAATGTTATAGCTTGATGGCTTTCGAGCTTCAGCAATTCAACACAAATAATTCAGGAAAAAGATGATTGAACCTGATTCTCCAGTTAGTGATTCTTGAAGCCGATGACAGAGATATTAACAAAACACTCACTGATCAATGAAAACTAGCTTCTTACATAAACTTATCAGATTAAAAGTATAATCGGCCTTCGGCACAATTTTTAGCAGGAAAGCACCGGAGCGCAGCAAACTTGAAGAAAAACTAACGGAAAACGCGTGACTCGGGAATGAATCATCAGCTTTCTGCAAAGCACGCAAAGGGGCGCGCAAAGCTAGCCTGTTAAACGAAAAAAACATTAATTATTAACAGGAATAGCATAAACGAAAACCGGAAGATAGCAAGATTCCATGTGGCAACTGCATTTTGGGATCGGAACAGATACCGAGGGATCAAAGTCAAATATTTTGCGTCCAAAACACAATTCATCATTTTTATTATGAAGATATAATCGATTTCGCCCAGGGGGGGGGGGAGCTGCCATTAGCAGCAAAGGATTTTAAAGGTCATTTGCCGGCGTGAAAAATGTGCCGGGTAGCGGAGCTGGGCACGGGATGAGATGGATTATGGGCTCCACAGTCCACAATCATATATAGGTTACATGAGAAACGGTTTCTCAATTGAAACAATTCATGCTCTGATTTAAAAGTCAGATCACCAATTACAACACGTCATCTCACCTGACTTATCAATTACAACACGCTACTTCACCTTACACAGTTAAGGTGACGTGTTGTGATTAGTGATCTGACACTATAAGTTTCTATAGAAAATTCAACATGTCAAATAAAAATAAAATTAGATTTGAGTAATTATATTGTCACTACAAAATTTGTTTGGCGAACCACAAATTATTTATTTAAATACCCTCCAACATAATTACATCAATAACCTTTGCTTAATATGTTTTACATTATTATTATTATCTTTTTATTCCCACACTACAACAAAATCCATCCCTTTTCCCCATTTTTAACTTGTGGCGAGAGAGCCACGGTAACTAAACACTCGCGATTGATAATCCAATATTTTCTGTTATTTTATGGCGCCCGCTTCACAATTATTATGTACTTGGATTATTTCTTATTAAGATGACTAGATCTTACCCGTGCGTTACACATGAAGAATACATATCAAATTATTTTAAAAAATAAATGATATAAAATTTTCTAAGTTTTTTTTTTTGTATGATAAAATTGTATAAAGTTACGTAACCCCAATAATGATTAATTAATTTTTAACATCAATCAAATAATAATGTAATTTTTTCTTGTCATATTAAGGTAACTATAGTTTACAACAAATTTTAACTCGATTTTTATCGTTAAGGCAAATAAATATCATTTTATTTATTTACACTAATTTAGATAAATGGCATTGTACAAAATAATTGTTAGTTGGGTGATATCGTGTACTCTGAAAATATTTCTCATTCAAAACTAATAAAGTCAGATAGCATGAAGATTATATAAACTAATAATAATATATAAATATAGTTATATATAAAGTAGTCATGATTATTAATATTCATTTACATTGGGAAAAATTAAGAAAAAATTAAAATATAATTTTCAATTAACTTAAAATAGCTATATATATGTTTAATTTATATTAATTATAAACTACAAATTACAAGATATGTAAGATAATTAGATAATTAAATTTTTCTATAATTTAAACAATTAAATGATGATAATTATCTATTAGTTATTAAATTTAATAGTGATTCTTATTTTAAAATGGTGAAGGGATAAGACAAAAGTGAATAAAAAATTTAAAAAAAAATGAAAAATTCAGAATACCACACATGTTACTGTAATATGAAAAAAAATGTCAAAAAAACCTTATTAACATATTTTTTAGGGGAAAATTTGCGGTACAAAGGTGCCGCAGCTCCTTCCATTTAATTAATATACATATTTTATTTAATCTAACAAGAAGAGCTTCTGAATTAAAGTTGCCATTCATTTGGATTTGGATTTGAATTTGAAAGAGCACACCAACACTGAATTAATGTTCAGAACTTTCTTTTTCTTCCTCTTCTCGAAAATATCTTGGCATATGGCAATTGGAAAATTGCAATTTTAAGGTTTTCCTTTTCAATTTGGAAGTGTGGTCGGTGAAGGAAGATGAGCTACTAGAAAGGAAATTGTATTTCACTTGAACTCCCAACCGTGGTTCTTGTCGACAAGAACTTTAAAGCAAGAATGGTGATAGAACTTCTAGCATGAACATCCAAAATAGAATAATAGACTTGAGAAATGTGCACCACAATCTTATATTTTAATTTTTGTTTTTTATTTTTAATTTTCTATTGGTTATGGATGTACATTTGTTTGTTGTGTAGTTATGGGATTATTAAATATGGTAGTTGCAATATAATTGTCCTACATAAAAAGAGGAATGAGTAGGAAATTTTTGATTTCTCAATTTACCCCGATTTTTATTTACCCTACACAAAAAGAGGAATGAGTGGGAAACTTTTGATTTCCCAATTTACCCCTATTTTTATTTTATAATTTACGTTAATACGCAAATTTAACTTAACTAATTTTACTTTTTAATAGTTAAACCACAGTGCGTTGCACCGGTAAAAAAATTTACTAAAATATATTATTAGATAGTTAAATATAAATATGTAATACTTACATCCCTGTAGAAAATATAATTATACAATAATTGAATCAATAAACTCAATAGACTTAGTAATCGTAAAGTTCAAGATCGTTTAAAAGAAAGCATACATTCTTACAAATAATTGTTTGTACATATATACAATAATGAAAAAATCCATGTTACCCGCCTCATAATAAAACTAACAAATTAAAAAAAATGTAAAATGCAATAAAAAATTCAAATAACATAAAACTCACCAATACACACAGTAGAGATGGTGAATTAACGAATTACGATATGTTATAGTTTGTTTTAGAATTGACATTTCAAATTTGGTATTTTAATTTATTAGTAAAAAAGATTAACAAACAAAACAAATTGGTAAAATGGTTGAGGTTTAGTTGTTCAACACAATGGTCACAAATTCAAGTCTTCTCTGAGTTCTTTCACAAAAAAAATTTTAAAAGGAAAAGGATCAGTTACCACAAAATTTACCAAATAAAAAGGTGGGAAAATCGCGGTACAAAAGGTATCGAGACTTAAGTAGATTAATTAACATATATATATTAGTAAAAGAGATTAACAAACAAAATAAATGGGCAAAATGATTGATATTTAGTTGTTAAACATAATGGTCACAGGTTCAAATCTTCTCTGAGTTCTTTCACAAAAATTTTTGTTAAAAGGAAAAGAATCAGTTACCACAAAATTTACCAAATAAAAAGGCAGAAAAATCGCTGTACAAAAGGTACCGAGACTTAAGTAGATTAATTAATATATAGATAGATAGATTGTTATTAATTAATACTAGTACTACACCTGTGCAACACATTCTAAAAATGATAAGTAAAAATAGAATAGACCATCAAGTAACGGATATTTAAAAATGAAAAAGAATCCAATATATATTTCACTGTACTTTCAAAATGAATAATCTCTAATATATTGATCAAGTTGATATTATATGCTTGTGTCAAACAATTAGTCTCGATCTGACACCATATGGTATGGCTTGACCATATAGTATCTTAATAAAGTTTTTCCCTCTTATTTCGGTATATTGTGGAATTCTAAAATCCGTTGGTTAAGGCACTGTTTATTTAATTATTAAGTGGGTCAATTGCTTGCTAAATATGAGAGGAAACTAATAAAAGCTGATATTGTTAGGTTGCATTTGTAATTCCCCAATTTTTGCTCGAGGGATTAAACTAAAACATTTAGCACCAAATCATTTTTATCTTTCATTTTTCTTTTTAACATTTTTTCACATAGTAATAATATAATAATTTAGGTCAATTTATAAACACAACTTTTATCATATATGTGAACATAACGAACATGTTCTAATTAAATCTATAATAATACCCAACAACCTATATACAAATAATATTTACGATATCTATAAAATATTTCCATACACCTCGCTAAAAAAACTTAAAATATATATAGCTTGCAAAACCGATTCTGTACACTATGTGATTACCAAAAAAGAGGTAATGAAGGCAAAAATAAGAAACTTATTCAAAAATAACAAAGATTTCAGTGGATATTTTGAAAAATTACCGACACATTAGTTGGATCCAAATTTCAATAACAACCCAATTTAAAAGTGAGTCTTTTCTTGATCTCCAAACTAAATTAAAGCTCTAGATTTTTGGTAATCAATTCTCATAATTGCTCTTCGTTAAAGGCTATATCATTCAAAAATAAGTGTAAAAGCTTAAATACTATGCTCCAATGGTAAGAATTTAGTCTAACACGTGGCTGTCAAGCCAGTTGTATCCAAATCTTGTATTCTCTAATTTACTGAGAACCTAAATGAATTCCCTGTTCATATCTCCCTGAAAAAGATAAGGAGCAATAATAATAATAAATGATTGATTTAACTTTCAAAAGATTATAGCTTTAATTGTGAAACACTACCAATCATACTTAAAAACATCTAGTGCTTTCTTATAAGTTTTTTTTATTTTATTTTCTACTATGCCATAATTGCATAAAACATAAAAATTAGCCAACAATAATTGATCATCCTTCAATAATATCAAATTCTAAGAGAGAAATGAATAAAACTTTGAAACTTTCAAACATATACTTTCAAAGCAGTACAAAACATGGATACCAAATATTACATCAAAATTTTTTTATGTAATTTAAGAGTAAAAAAGACAGGACTTCAATCCTCACTTGCGCAGCATGACTGCCACTATAGGAGTTAAATACGAAAACTTCCCCTAACCAACAACGACTATATCTATGGAAACTTGAAACAATAATAATATTATATTAGATTTATGTAACAGAAATTAGAGTAGACATATTCATGTCTTTTGTTAAAATAAAGGTGTCAAACCCATATAAAGAATTCACAAATAAATAATGCATGTGCCTAGGAAAAAATTTTGAAATAAAGAGTACGATTCCAATTCGAGATAGATAAAAATAACATACCTTAGTTTGTATTAGTCAACTAAAGTTATGACAATATAATATCCATATAGAATAAGATCAGAAATTTCTTATGAACTAATAGATCTATACTATAAATAAGAGAGATTGTGCCATATATTGAATTGATATAGTAAAGATAATTCAAAAAAATAAATAGTTGAGAGATTTATTGAAAGTTTTAATTCAAATGACTGAATTTTTTAAAAATGGATAATTCATCTAATTTTTTCATCATTCCAGTATTCTTCTACTTGTTTAATATCTTCTTGAATTCACTTTAAGTATTTAGACCAAATTCTTAAATTCACCACAGCCTCTAGATCAAATTCTCAACCAATCGAACCCTGAAATCAATAGCCCAAGTTCATATGAACTCCCTTTTATCAATGAAAATAAATCGTCAAGATTTTAGCATTGATTTAAGAAATTAAGATGCATTATCATAGAGATTTTAGCGTTGATATAGAAAATTAAAATGCGTATGATAGAGCTCTTAGAATAGTAGATTAGAAAATAATCAAAAGTACGTAAAGAATTAACAATTAGAACAGTAGATTAGGAAATAAGAATTCTCATACACTCGAAAGGAAAATGTGGGAAGAAAGATAAGGGAATTTGCAGTGAAAATTGGGGGAAAAGTAGGAGAGGAGCCACCAAATTTTCTCAGGTCGGTTGGATTTATTTTTTTTTTTTTTAGTGGCGTGGTTGAAAATCGTATAAATTGAAGAAATATTCATGTAATAACTAATAAATACAAATCTAATATGAGTGTCTTTTTAAAACAAATATATATATAATAATATGTGTATATTAGGATGTACATATTCCTACATCAGATTACATAATAAAATAGAAAAAAGTTGACTGTTATAAAAGTGAGTGTTACTTATTAGAAATGCAATTTTCAAAGAGAATTTAATTGTCTCCCACATCGGGTTGATAGCAAACAACGGCTAATGGTGTACTTTATAAAATTA
>CAVNYN010282896.1:0-35332 GCA_963692815.1 Nyctanthes arbor-tristis | reverse complement strand
TGCGTGTAACAGAAACACCACCGGCGGCGGCTTGTTTGGGTGACGCATTTGGAATTACTCTTTTAGGCTTCTCCGCAGATTTCTTCGCTAGTATCTCCTTTTTCCTCTGTTCTTCCACCACCCGAACTCGATTACCAGTCGGTGCAAGTATAAACCGTGTCTCGGATCCATGGTTTTCAGTAGCCACAGACATTGAAATTCAGAGTGGGAATGGAAATTGCTCGTATTCCTAGTGTGTTGGGTAGAAAGCGCAAATTAGAGTAGAACTGGAGGGTAGAATCGGAAGAAAAATTTTGCGTAAAAGCGAGGAAAATGTGAAGGTGGGACGTCCTGGGGGGGTTTGAATAAGACGAAGTGTTTGGGTTTGATGACCGGTATTAGCCGGTACGATGATGGTGTGTCGGTTACCTAGTTGCCGTTTTGGGATACGGAAAGTGACAGCAGGCCGAGAAACTTTTGTGATGTCTCGATTTTGCCATTGTTAAAATTCAAAATATTTATTTTTTCACTTTATTGCTTTTTATACTACGCCATTAACTTTTTATTTGATATTCAAGAAATTTTTTTATAAAAGAAAAAATTATTTTTTTAAATATTGTTTTTGAACATTTTTAATAAGCTTTTTAAATATTAGAATTTTATGGCAAAATAATCTAATGCATAACAGCGCTAATATATAATGTTAAGTGAGTACTTATTTAAAATTATATACCAATCAATTAATTGTTAAGCAACAAATATATTTAGCTTGATATATATGATTAGAATTGCTTGTCATATTTTTTTTCTTTTTGTCTATGTATGAGTGGTTATGACTTTGGTTTTCCTAATTGAGATAGTTAAATTCACTCTTTGTAATTTATTAATAGAAACAATTATAATATTTTCTTCTAGTATTAGTCAATTCACACGTAATTTATTGGTGTTTGACAATTAATATATATACAATCAATTAAAATTAAGTAACTACAACAGTTTTTTCTTACTTTCTTTGAAAGAGTTAAGAAGGTAATTGGTGATACTCTTCTATACAATTGAAAACTTTCGTTTCACTGATAAAAAGAAAAATACTAAGTTCGCTTACGAATAATGAAAACATTTTTTTTTAAATGAATTACTTTTGCTGCTAGCTAGCATCTTGCATTTTTTTTTTTTTTTGGGTAACAAAATGATTTCCACATGAATTTTATCACATTCTCCAATAGTTATACACTGAACCACATCCACATTCTAAACAAATGTTTTCAATAACATGATTTTATTTTACTTTATTTTAAGGGTAAATTGGGAAATGGAGAGAGGGTAGAAGGGTGCATGTGGCGGTTGTAGAGAGGATTTAGGCTAAGAGTCGCATTCGAGTTTGGTTAGTGGGCAAAAAGAGGAGTGGTTGTTGTTGGGTAGTAAGTTTCTTCCCGTTGGATAAAGAATCCAAAGCCCAAAAGTAGCTCTACCGACGGCTAAATGACCCGGTCTTTGCATCCTAAACGTGTCCAACTGGGCTTGAATCGAATTGTCTTGGGTCAAATACAAGTTCGGTCCGCCCGCTTATATAAACTTTTTGTAGAACAATAGTCTGTTAGATATAAGTTGGTATTATTGTAACTTTTTAAATAAGCAGCTTCAGCTGAGGAAAATTTCAAAAGGTTTTTTTGAAAAAACTTCTTACTGCGTGTATGTATACATATCACATGTATTTTATACAAATCATGTATATTTAATGAACCATTTTTTACTAAAATTGTTGTACGATTCAAAAGCTGTTTTTACATGTTTAGTAAATTTAATTGTCTCATTCTTGTACTGGTTTATATTTACTAAAGAGTATATGATTTAAATAATATATGGTATCTTTGTTTTTATGAAATAATATGTAATATTATTAATATTTTGCAAAGAATTACAAAATATCAGCTTGTAATTTTTGGCTGTCGGATGGGGTTCATAGGAGACCATTGACAAGTAGGAACTCAGATGTCAGCATGGTGAAAGATCTTCTTACCGAGCAAAGTGAATTGGATGTGGGGAAGATAGAAACCATCTTTTTTGGCCGATTGATCAGCAGAGAATTCTTGGCTTTCCAGCTGGGACAGAGACTCAGGATGATTGTACGATTTGGGATCACACAAAGAATGGACAGTTTACAGTTCGAAGCGGGTACCATTTGATGAATGGCCGGCTACGAGAGTTGGGAGATGAGGGCAGCACAGGTGCTGACGATAAATGGAGGGGTATATGGCGACTTGATGTTCTCCCACGAGTTAAACACTTTGTTTCGCGTCTAATGAAGGGGGCAGGCACTAGTGCCTACAAACCGTAACCTTGCCTGCCGAACCATTGCCGCTAATTAATAACCAATGTCCACGGTGCAAGTGATCTCCATGTCTTCGTCCAGTGTGAATGGGTGGTTTGTCTATGGAAATATCTTAATTGTTGGCATGAAGTGAGGCGAGCTGTTGCACATGGAAGGGGTCTCAATTTTGGCGACTTCTTGTGGAGTTTGCATGATCAAGTAGAAAAAGGAGTTTTTGAGGTTTTATGCATGAGTGTGTGGATGATTTGGAAAATAAGAAACCAAATCATGCATCGTGGGGGACCTCCAGAGGGACATACTTGGGTTAGTCCATTTTGATCCGGCTTGAGGAGTACAAAATGTCACTAGCCATGATATTAAGTTGACGAGGGAAAAGGAGAGCAGGCTGCCGTGGGTTTGGACGAACAGAGAAGGGCGTGCTCATGGGATGACTCTCACAACGGATGCTGCCATCAGAAGTACAGACGGATGGGTGGGGTTCGGGGGAGTCATTAGGGATTAAGAAGGAGTAATCCGTGGGGGGTTAGCATCTGCAAAAGGGAAGTGGTTGATGTCTTTGCGGTGGAGGCTTTGGCAATCAAACATGGATTGTATTTTGCCTAGAATAATGGCATGGAGATTGCCCGCCTGCGTTGAGATCACTGATAGAGCAACGGTGATTCATAGATTGATAAATCCAAAGCCATTGGTACTAGTCACCCCTTTGATAAACGACGTACAGAGCTTATTAGTTCGTAGCAGGTGTGGTTCGTGCTGTTACATTCCTAGATATAGGAATGCAATAGCCCACAACATAGCTTCATCTGTTGTTACGAATGATACGGACTCATCATGGACGGATTGTATGCCCCTCTTCCTCTCGGCATGGGTGGAAAGGGGAAGAAATGTTAATTGATGAATGAATGAAGTTTCTTTTGAGAGAAAAAAAAACTAACTAATAAAAGCACACAAAAAATTGACATATATAGTGCACAATCAGTCAATCAAATAAATTGACTTATTGAGAAAGTTTACATTGAATAGATTATTGTATAATATAAGATGATTTGTAAATTTTTTCCATCTTTATGACTTTATCTAATCTAATATATAAAAAAGCATAAAATCCTCAAGAAACTTCTTCAAATTTGGTGCCAGCGAATTCGATGATCAACACAGTACAATCCACCTCAAGCATGACATCTACACAACTACTCAAGAAACTTCTTCAGATTCCACAAACTGAAGCAACTTTAATCAATTAGGTTTCCTGTTGTTATTATTATAGTATCTCTCAAGGTGAGCTCTATTTTATGAATAATTTTATAGTTTGATATTTTTAGAATATAGCTATTATCGTGATTCAACACTAGCAACAGAATTTATAGGCCAAATATGACATTCACTCTTTCCGTTTTTTTTTCTTTTTTCTAACGACCTCGCTGAAATGTATGTTTGTAACAATCCATCTTATATGCTTTACAAGATTCATTATATAGGTAACAAGCTATGTTATGTGTGCAACAATCTATATTATTTACGAAACAAAGTCTGTTATGCATGCAGCAATCTATTTTTTGTGTATAACAAGACTTGTTAATTATGTGTGTAACCATCAATGTCATCAAATAATCTATATTATCCGTGTAACAATGTCTGCTGTTTTTGTAACAATCTATGTTATGTTCATTACAGAGTTCGTTATTCTTGTAACAAGTTATGTTACGTATGTAATGATCTATATTATGGTGTAACAATGTGTGTTATCTATATAAAAATTTATTTCATGCATTAAAAGATTCATTGTGTAACAAGCGATGTTAAGTTGCACTAAGCTATGTTATACGTGTAACAAGGTTCTTTATGTATGTAGTAAGCTATGTTATGTATAAAATAAGGTGTGCTAGGCGTACAACAAATTATGTTATATGCGGACAGTTTATGTGATGTAAATTTAAAATTGCAATATACCAAATTCTCAATATTATGAGTTAAAATTTCGAAGTTATTGTGTAGCTATGCTTGTTATTTGTATGGTAATATATGTTACATGTGTAACAAGCTATGTTATGTATGTAACATTTTATGTTACAAGAATTACATTTTGTAATACGCCATAGAGGTCTCAAGTTCGATTCCCCTAATGTAGAAGTTTATCTATGTTTTATATGTAGTTTGTAGTATCTTGTATAAGAGTTTGATTTCTTATAGTCCCCTGTATAGGGATTTGCATTGTTAATCTCTGTGCGCTATGTTTTAGAAGGATATATATCTATATATATTTGCACTGTCATGATGCAGATTATAATTGTACTTTGAAAAAAAAAAGAAAAGCAAAAATAAATGAAACGGAAATAGAAAAGTAAAAAGAAAGAAAAAACAAAAAACTCGGGCCGCCGCCGAGGGTGGGGTTTAAAAAAGTATTTACTAGAAAATAAAAAATAATAAAACATTAAAATATAAAAAGAATAACATAAATTGTTACACATATCATAGTATGTTATACAATATTTTCGAAATAAATAATGGTTAAAAAGTATGTATAGAAATAGTTTAGATAATTAAGGGGATAGTGAAACTGCCCCGATAAATAATCATCTAGTCTAGAATTATTGAAATAGTTGAAAAAAGTTCTATGGATTTACTTTACTAAAATAAGTAAAAGTATAATTGACAAAACTGGACCATACCTAGGTCCAATTTTGTGCATGCATGCAAGTCCTCCTCGTACATAATAAAAGTTCAAACTGCACAAGGTGTAATAATTTGGTAGTGTTATTTCAAAAAAAAAAATTTATAATTTGGTAGTGTTATGCCCTCCCTCTATAGTCTATACACAAAGTTAAGCATGTATGTCGTGCTACGTTGTTATCATCACCATCATCTATATATATATATATATATATATTAAATAAAAGGAGCATGCAGTATAATTTTACCGTAATTTTCCCCTCATTTTTCTTAGAAATAGAGATAATTTGGTCTTTTAATTTTCAAATACGGTAATCAATGCGGTAAATGCTTTCTATATCTAACATTTTTTAATTTATACTCGAGTTATGTTCAAAATTTCTTAGTTATCTTATCTTCATAATTTTATCTTATGTAATCCTATATTTGAGTTATCTTATATCACTTTTTTAAAGTTTCTTTTCATTCTTATGAAAATCCAGCAATCAAGATAATCTCTTCTATGATTTCGAACGGATTATTCCTAAATTTTCTTTTCTTTGTTCAAGGATTTAACAGTTAACTAAGATGTCATTATATGACATGTCTTGGCATACATATACAGACGAAGTTAATAGTTAATAATTTTTATAAATTGATTATTTATATTATATGAAAACATTAAAATAAAATAAAATATAACTATGTTTAAACAAATATATGATACTATTTAGTACGATATCAAGTTTTTCACTTTTTTTGCTATGTGTTGACATCTATTTTCTCAAATCTTTATGATAAGTTAAATTATTTTGAATTATTCTTTCCGTGCATAGCACAAATGAAAAACTAGTTATTGTTATTGTTGTTGCTGTTGTTGTTGTTGTTATTATTATTATTGTTGTTGTTGTCGTCGTCTATGCGTGATTCTTCCATCAGAGTTGAATTCTTATGGTTATATATTTTCATTTATAACTATCAACATAAGTTTAAAAGTAATTTCAGAGAGATATAAATAAATGACACACTAATGTAGTACAATTTGAACGAATGATAATCACATAGATATTTTTTCATCGTTTAACATAATTGAGTTACATCTATAATGTTACAATTTCATATCTCTCTAAAATTTTTGTAAATCTAATTGTTCAGAAATTCTAAGAATTGGACTTACAAATTCACTCAGAAAAGATGGCCACATAAGCGATTCTTTGATTAAGAGTAACCTTTCTTACTTTGATTGAATTTTCATTTCGTCTCATAATAAAAATCATTTTTTTTTAAAGTACAATTACAAATCTATGTCATAGTAGCACAAATACGCATCGATATTTATCTTACTGAAACACAACATCAAGAATATCAATAGGACAAACACACATATAGTGAGAATACAAACTAAAATAAAATATAAAAAACACCTCATATAGGAGAATTGACCGTAAGACCTCTAAGTTCCAGTACCTCACCTTAGCCCCTAACTAAATGGGCTAAGCCTCATAATAAAAATCATTAAAAGCCCATTGCTTAGCATTTTTCTCATCATAGGCATCTTGGTATACGTAAGAATGAAAATCATCTTATAATACATTTTTTATACTGTTGAAGGTAGATATTTAACGCTAATATATCAACCAAATGGAAGTAATTAATTGATTAGGCGACATGGTCATTTGAATCATATGATCTTTTATTTTCATTTTTTTTTTAGATAATTGGGGATTTCCGCCCGATGGGTGGGGGGAGGCGTTGATCTGAACTCAAGATCTTGTATTGGTTGATCACATAATTTGCCCTTTATTAATCCTAAACACACCCGAAGGAGGAATTTTTTTAAAAAACTAGGGCCGAGTTTCTTACGGAGCCCCGTTTTCAATAAGATGCTGCCATGTGGTGTGTGTCAAGTGAAGTGTCAGTCTGTGATTGGAGGCCGAGATCTGTAAGGAACCTGACCTTGTTTCCATAGTCGTACCGCCCGAGGGAGATGTACTGTCGCTCTCTTGTCTCTATGACCTTATATATACAATCACTAAATTATTTCACTCTAAACTCTTTGGGATACTATGTCTAAGTTTGGCTCCATCAATGAAGTAGTAAAACAACTTACATGTGAGTTGTTCAAATAATCTCCTGCTATGTGTGCGCCTGGTAGGAAATCATTTTTAAACAATCACTAGTAATTTTTTCTTGTCACCGATGGCCTTGGTGCCAAATGGTTTGTGATGATGAGCAATAATGAGAAGTGATCTTATTCACATGAGGAAAATATGCTTCATGGAATAGCAGAGAGAAAAGATTAAAAACTCATGAACCTGGTGCTAAGAGAATATGGCATCACAATATTCTCACAATTGGTGCCCTTTTTTTAAATTATCATTATTATTTCCACTACTTATTAAAAGAGGCCGCTGTCCATTCATTGTTCATTGCCTTCGTCTGATACGCTGTCGTTTTTGCCCCAGTTCATTTTTGTTGCCTACTGCCATTGTCGGCTGCCACTCTTGGGGGTGGGGTGGGTTGGGTGTTTTCTTTTTTTTTTTAATTATTATTTTAAATCTTTTTTTAAAATTAAAAATTTAAGGGGTATAAATGTCATTTTTATAGAAAGTTAGTGGAATAATAACAAAAAGGACATTTCTTGTGAATTTATAAAATGTTGAGGACTCAAGAGATTGAAAAAAAACGTTGAGGACCAAACTGATACTTAACTCAAAGGTTGAAGACGATTCGTGAAATTAATCTGATTCACAAACTGAGGAGAAATTGTTTGGAAACTAACTTTTTTTTTTTTTCAAAATTAGAAAAGTCATTTGAAAAATGAAAATAGACCCAAAAAAAAAAATCTTTTGGTCTTACATAAACAAAATGATTGATGAGTTGCACAGAAGTTGTGTCTTCTGAAGCTTTCTACGCGCTTCTCCGACACAACATATGGATATATTGTGTTTCTTAAGCTAATTTTATATTATTATTATTATTATTATTATTACTATATTTTTAACACGCCTCTTCACATGTATTATTATTATATTTTTAATAGATGTCTGTTTTGATACGATATTGAATTGTTAAAGCTACTTAATAATCTAATAGTAGTAATAACTTAAACTGATAGATCGTGCCACTATTATGAGAGAGTCTTTGATAGGACGGTCATATATGTCTAGTAATAGGACTATTCACTAACTTTATGACAAGTAGAATTAAATCTCATTTAATATACTTTTGTCTTCTCTCTTAATTTAATAAAAAACAACCTATTTATATTGATTTTAAAATAAAATAAAATCTCAAATATCTCTCTTTTTTTTTAAAGATCTCCATTTTTTTTAATTAATTCCAACTCGCAAATCCGGCAAAAAAAAAAAAAAAAAACTCTAACTTGCAAATTTAGAGATGAAATTAAAGCAGCTTTTTGAGAGCTAACTTATTTAAATATTAATTAATCTAATTTTATGAATAAATCTTTATTAATCACTAGCCTCATCAATAATGCATTAAGTTATAGGGTAAATTTCACATATCGTCTCCAATCTTTATATTTAGAATTGTCTAGGTCCCTAACTTTTTTTAGCGCGCTGGGTCCTCAACATTTCATAAATGCGCACAAAATACTTTTTTCACCTACCACTTAATGAAAATTTGGACTGATTCTGCTAGGAGGGACTTTTTATGCGCATTTATGAAAGGTTGATGACTCAACACGCTAAACAAAGGTTAGGGACCAAAGCGATTCTAAGTGTAAAAGTTGGGAATGATATGTGAAATTTACCCTAAATTATATTCTTTTAAAAACAAATGCATAATAATTTAATCATTTGACATTTTACAATCAGCAATATTTGCATTATTATTTTACTCCAAACATATAACGACTCCAAAATGTCATTTTTATTACAAAATCTGTGTAAGACACTAGAAACAGTACTCACATAAAGTCATACTTTGCGTCATAAGACGAAGAATGTCAAAACAAGAAAATATAATATAAATTACCTTGGTTATTATTTCATGTTCATATTTATTTAAGTTGCTTCGTATTATTATTATGAAATAATATGATACAATATGTAATGACCCGCTAAAAATTATTACGTAATATGTCACAAGTATTAGTCATATTCGGATAAGCTTAGTTATCAATGGATATGGGTAGATATGCTTAGTCAATGGATAAGTATGTTTAGTCATTGATTCAGATAAATATGTGAATAGATAAGGATGGGTGAGTCACCAAGGCTAGAAGGAATGTATGTAATGATTGTCAAAATATTTTCTTGGCCCTTCAAAAAATATGCTTGATTGCCAAAATATTCCCTTAGCCCTTCGAGTTAGTTATTAATAAGAGGAGATTTTCCAAAGCCTTGCATCAATCGTCCCTCTCTCTCTCTCTCTCTATCTCTCGCTCTCTGACTCTCCCTTCTACAAGTTATTTCTTAGTCCCTCCTTGTGTTTTAGAGAATGGCTATTTTGATCATATAACTATAAAATACATTCTTTACATAATAAATTTATATACCCTATACACCAAGATAATATCGAGAGTAAGCTATCCACATAATAAGGGAGGATTAGATCCTCTTTATACACTATAAAAGTTAAGAATAAGATAGGAAAGTTGAAGGAAGGGTGTGCTAACGAAGGAGGAAGCGAGGAAAGAAGAAGTTAATTTATCAAAGTAATCCCTGTAAAGGATTTAATGTGAGTGATCTTTATACCCTTTTTATGTGTTCATCAAACATGCTTATATGAGTTATCTGAGAAAAGTCATATGTTTATAATCTATAATGATAACAGTGTTATTATATGAGAAAAATCCTATGTTTGTAATATATGATGATGATAATGCCATTATTCAAGGGAAAAAATTGTTAAGAAAAAAAAAAGAATTTTCTCTAACGTCAAGTATTGTTCATGATCAAATATGTGACGAGAGAAGTTATGCTATGTGAAGTAAGCTATGTAATTTAGTTCATATTATGCATAGCAATTAAAGCACAAATGCTTTTTCAGAAAAGGAATTACATCTAGATTTTCCCCATTAGTTTCCGAATAAAATTATGTTCGGTACATGAAATGTTTAATGACAAGACACTTCTTTTTTGGGTTTTGAGAGACTACCAAGATAATCTATAATCAAACATTCCGATTAGTTATGGTTTTGTGAGGCACCTAGGCACCTTCTATATTTCTTGTAGGATTTCGAAGAGAGGTGATTTATAGAAAACTTCTTATTGTTTGATGTATTATATTAGTATTTATATTGGTTCCCACACGCCACCAGCGGTGATGAAGTAGGAGCTTCTACTAGAAATTTCAAAAAACATTTTAACTAACTGAAAAATCTCAAAGGTCCAATTTGTTTTTGTGGTGATACAGAAGTAATACTATAACAACAATTGAATTTGGGATGTCAAAATATAACTTTTTGTCTTTACATTTGTACTTGAAATTAAGGGTAAATACCTTAAAAAATAATTATATTTAGAAAAAAAAAAAGAAAATATAGGTAAAAAGGTCATTTTAACAACAGAAATTGACAAATTTGGACAGTAAGGTTTTTTTTTCCAAGGAATAGTATATGTTAAGGTTGAAATCACCAAATTAGAAACTACATGATCTATTGATTACAGTTCATGTTAAATAAAGGGTATAAAAGAAAATTAATATTTTAATTATTTTTTTAATAGGAAAATAGACTATATTTTCAGACGAATAAAAAAGAAAAATTATAATCCATCCGCCTGAAATATAGTCATCTTTCTTTATTAAGAAGTCTAATTTATATTATTTTACTAATTTATTCTCATTTACTACTTTGTTAACACTATCAATTTTAATTCTTTTCATTTAATAAGAATAAATTAGTAATACGAATAGTAAAATGTACGTTTTCAATACAAATTTCACGTAATGAGGCAAAATGAATTGTATATTTGGAGTGAAGGAGCACCGCCTGGAGTTGGATGACATGATGCAGCCATTAGTTAAATGCCCACAGATCGGAAGAATGCACTGTCAAATTCCGATGATATTAATGTTCTTGTCGAACCATTTGTAAATTCTGGTTTTTGGATATCAACAACTACTCCCTCCGTCACATAAAAATAATACTCTCTATTCCAAAAAGATATTTTTCTTATATTTTTCACACAGATTAAGAAAACTCAATTAATATTGTTGAAAATATACAATTTAAGAAAGCATTTCCTAATATGTCTTTTGGTTTATTTAATATTTCACTTTGCATCTTTTTTATTGTTGATTAACATACATAATAAATAGGGGTATTTTAGAAAACTAAAAAGTAAAATAAGGAAAGTGGAATATAATTTAGAATGGAGAAAAAATATGAAAATATCTTTTTGGGACGGAGGGAGAAGTATTTCCCTTTTAGTTTTCACGTATAAGAAAACTACATTAATGTTTTTGAAAATATACAAATTTAAGATTATATTTAGTAATATACATTTTCATTTATTTAATATGTTACTTTAATTCTTCTTTATTGTTGATTATTATGCATCATAAATGAGAGTATATTAGAGAATTAAAAAATTAACTAAAGAAAGAGGAATATAATTTGAGATGGATAAAAAAATAGAGAATATATTTGTGGGACGGAGAGAGTATAAAAATTTAATATTCGCTCTATCCCACAAAATTAAACTTAGAGCATTAGCAGTATAAAATCAATATTGTATATTTGACAAATTATTGTCAGGTATTTTGAAAGAAAAAAGAGAGAAAATTAATGGACAATGTCAAAAGCATATATATATATATATATATATTTTTTTTTTGCCAATTTTATCATTTCGTGACTACCATTATGCAAAGAAGATGTTCTTACATTCATTTTCACAAAAATTAAGAAAAACTCAATTAATATTATTAAAAAGTAAATTTAAGAACTATTTTTTTAATATGCCTTTTAATTTACAAGTTATTTAACTTTTTTTTTTTTACCAACACATTATTTAACTTCAATAGTGAGATATTGTAACTTTGAAAAGTGGTTTATCTTTGTGTGATAGACAAACTTGGGATACAAGTATTTTTTTTTGTGGGGCGAAGGGAACATACTATATTTTTTGCATAATCTTTATTTACTTTTTCACTGCATATTTTTTTGAAGGAAAATGATATTTGTCTGCTTTTATTCAGGCATTGCTTCATGCAATCAAATAAAAATGACCAAAATACCCTTTAGACAAACAAATGAAATTTTTTCTAAGTATGACAACTAACTTTGAAAGAGTTTTACAACTTATGGAATAAACATCTTCCATACATCTTTGTGCATACTGTATTGTCATTACTGACCATATAGGATGGCAAAATCAAAGAATAAACTAATACCAAGAAATGTATCAACAATGAATATTCGCCGGAGTTGTTCCTAGAACCCTTGATGTCATTACCCGACATAAAAGAGATTTAGAACAACAAAGAGAAAAGTACATACATGATTTTATTATGCATTATACATTAAGACATCATGGAGAATAAGGAAATTCAAAAAGCTCAAGAAGAATTTCTTGATATTAAGACCATAGAGTCACAAGGAAATTTTTCAGGAGATGCTGTAGTCTCTGAAAAGAAATTCCAAAAAATTCTTGAAAAAGATATTTCATTAAAACCAGGAGAAGCTTTTAAAAGAGATCTTCTCTCAAAAGTTTTTAAAAGACAAAGAAATGTTTATTATGGCATATCTTACAAAGAATTTGCTTTATATATCCAACATGCATATAGTAGAACAAGTATTTGTTTGCTTGGCAAAGAATACATTAGAAAAATAAAAGAAAAGATAGATTTTTCAGATAAGAAAAATTTATACTGGATAACAATTGGAGCTGTTAAAGTTCGGCTTAAAAGCACGCCATCAGCCCATTTAGATCAGCCGATCAAAATGGCTATAGTTGACAATCGTATTTAAAATCCTACTGAAGGATGCTTGGGTATGATTCAAGGAAATTTGGCTTGTGGAAAACTTCAATTTACCATACATCCAAAAATTTCCGTATCACTTTATGATACAGATTTTGATGGGATATTATTATTTGTTCATGATTATTGCATGAGAGATCTTGTTAAACCTAACAATGTACTTTTTTCCATAAGCTACCTTGTTAGCTACGCTATTCATAATAGCCATAACAATGCTGTAATACAAGCAGAAAGAAGGATAACTTGTGAACCAGAGTTCATGGATTATCTTGAAATACAAGAAATAGAGTTTGACACTCTCACACTACTGACCGTAGTTTAGATTTAAGGCCAAAACCCTTAATCAAAACTCAAGGAAGATTACTCCTAAAAGGAGAATCAAGCACAACTCCTTTAAAGAGGGAGAATACAACGAAAGAAAGTGAATCTCAACTTACTTCAAGTTTAGAAGAACTTCACCAAAAAATTGATAAAATGAGTAAATACTTGCAATAAAATAATTGATGGCTGAAAAATATCACGAAGATTAGTGATATTTAAGAAGATGTTAGAGAACTAAAAGAACAAGTTACTCAACTCAGAACAGATCTCAATTCTATGAGGCATGAAATAAGATCTATCACAGCAGATCTTAATATTGCTATGGAAAGGATAGCAGCAGTCATCACTACCACTATCAAACAAGAAATAGCGAGCAAGTCACAGGTTTTACAACCTCAAAATACAACATATGTCACTCTTCCACCAGAAATGAGACATTTCGAACAGTTTGACCCAGGAATGTCAAACAACTTGGGAATGCTTATAGGTATATTAAATACCCTAAATGAAATTTCTCAGAAGAAAAATTGAGGAAGATTATAAAAATGGTAATGACCTAAGTATGTTAAAAATTCTTTTATCTTTTGAAGATGAAGAATTACATCTTACTGTAAACAATTAACTTTTCTTGAAGAACAAGAAGAATAAATTCTTTCTATTGAACAAGAAGAACCTAAGACCGAGACTGATGAACTTGAAGAAACAGCTTCAGAAGGATCAGAACAAGAAATTGAAGTAACAATTCCAGAAAAGGTTGACAGTCAGCAGAACTGGGGGAGTTGTTATAAGGGATTCACAAATCAAAGTTGAATCGCATGAAGAACCATCTTATTCAAATGAGATGGAAGGAAAAAGAGTTATCGGAGAAAGTATCCCTAGGCCACCTAGAGGTACCCAGGTAAAAAAATCAAGTGAAGATGTTCCTTTAAGTTTTATTCCTAAAACTGTAAGACATACATCACAAATTCTAACCTCGATTATGTTATTGATCCCAGTAAAGCAATCAAAGAATGGTTTAGCAATCTAGTAATGGCTATGATTGGTAATCCCCAGCTGACAAAAGAAGAAGTCTCAGCTTGGAATTATATCAAGGCAAGTGCTAGAGGCAATGTTAGGAGTTTCTTAAAAACCCTAACAAATGAACAAATAAATGCACTGGCTTGAGCCCTTAGTTGAAAATGACAACCAACCCAACCTTACTTGAACTAATCCAGTGTTGTGATTTAGATACATTTGACCACTACCAATGTGAATACCAGAAATTGTTATTCTTACTTGGCAACCTTGATGATTTTCCAGAATATGTTACGAAGTTTTTGGTAAAACGTCCACCATCACATAATTCTGAAATATTAAAAAGGTTTAACAAAGCTGTAAAGCTACAAGAAGGAGAAAAACTCCATATCACTACTAAAGGATCTATAGGTTTAGCTATAACAACAGTTAAAAAGAAAACTGCATAAGTGTTTATATACACAGACAGATGAAGCAAATGGCACACAAAAAGCTTAAAACAGGCTTTAGCTGTGAACCATTCATGGAAGACATTGTAGGAGAATATGGATGCTATCCTACAACCAAAAAACCTAGAAAACCATCTAGGAAGAAAAAAAGGTATATCTTCAAAACATATAAGAAGCCTTATAAAAGAAAATATTTATCTAAAGGAAAATATTTTAAAAAGAAAGGGGGAGGAAGAAAACCAAAAACCCTTCCAACGAAGAGGCAAAATATTGCCCTAGAAAAAAGAAAAATTGCATATGCTGGATTTGCATTGAACAAGGACACTATGCAAACGAGTGTCCAACTAGAAGAGAGAATGACCAAAGAGTCAATTTCTTTGAAGAATTTGAACAACAGGGATTCTATTCAATAGAAGATCTCAGTGATCAAGAAAGTCTGTATTACCTTACAGAAGCATCTACTGAAGAAGGTTCATTAGAGGATGAATAGTTTCAAACCTGGTACGAGAACATATGGTAATATAACAAATCCTAATTCAATCTATATTACTTGTAAATTGAATTTCAATAGATATCACAAAGACACTATTAACGCTTTTGCTGATACAGAAGCAAGCATGTGTATAGCATTAAAATAGATTATACCTAAAGAATATTAGGTAAATTCAAACAAAACAATTGGTGTTAAAATTACAGACCAATCATTTGTAAAGGTTAACAAAGTTGTTAAAAATGTGGATTTAGAAATAAAAGACTTAAGTCATAAGCCTTATTATTTCAAAGTTCCATCTATCCACCAAAGTGAAACAGGAATAGATCTTATTCTTGGTAACAATTTCTGTCTACTGTATAAGAGAATAATGCACGATATTGATGAAATCAGCTTTGGCATATAAGGAAAACAAATCTAGATCAAAAAGCAGTGTTATGCTGTAAGGTTCAATCATCTCCAGAATAAATTCCTTGAGATACATAAAATCAGAGGAAAAGAGAAACCTCCGATTATTAAGGGACAAAATATTGTACCAAGCAGAATGATCAATATTACCCAAGAAGAAGAACAAGGGTTTAAGATAAATTCTCTTAGAGAACAAATCTTAAAAACCCTTGAAGAATGATGTTCAGAAAATCCACTTGACCCAATCAAGAAAAAAGGAGAAATGACAGCAAAGATTGAAGTCAAAGAAGACTTCAAAAGAAAGGTAAGATCATCTGCAATGGGCTATTCTCTTCAAGATAGGCAGGAATTTGTAGAACAAATTAAAGAATTACTGAAAATGGAAGCAATTGAATCTTCCAAATCAAGCTTTTCTTCACCAGCCTTCATGGTAAGAAAAAAACAGAGAAAATAAGAGGAAAGCCTAGAATGATTGTTGACTACAGAGCAGTCAATGCTGCTACCAAAGATGACACGTATACCATTCCAAACATGGCAAGCCTTTTAGCACTCATAAGAAGAAAACAGGTATTTTCTTCTTTTGATTGTAAATCAGGATTCTGGCAAGTTATACTTGACAAAGAATCTAGACCAATTACTGCCTTTAGCTGTCCTCAAGGGCACTATCAGTGGAAAATTATTCTGTTTGGCTTAAAACAAGCACGTGGAATCTTCCAAAGGCATATGGATAACATTTTCAGAGAATTACGAGAATATTGCTGTGTTTACATAGATGATATTTTAGTATTTTCAGATAATGAAAATGATCATAAAAATCATGTATTGCAGATATTGCAAACTACAAAACAATCTGGGATAGTCCTTTCCAAAAAGAAAGTAGAACTATTCAAAACAAAGATTAAGTATCTATGTTTAAATGTTGCTTATGGTTATAAGGAACTACAACCCCATATACTTAAACATATCAATGAATTTCCTGATGAAATCCAGGATATCAAACAATTACAAAGATTTCTTGGATGTCTAACTTATGCTCAAGATTTCATTAGCATGTTAGCAGAAAAAAGAGCACCACTTCAAAAGAAGTTAAAGAAGAATGTGCCCTTGAAATGGACTCATACTGATACAGTATATTCAAAAATTGAAAAAGAGTTTAATAACTCCACAATCTCTTTATCATCCAACACCAAGTGACAAGATGATCTTCAGGATAATTTTGAGGAGCAGTCTTTAAAGCCAAATCGGCACATAAGGAAGAAGAACATTTATGTTCTTATGCTTCAGGAACCTTCCAAGGAGCACAAAAGAATTACTACATAAATGAAAAGGAAATTTTCGTAGTCAAAAATGCTATTAAAAAGTTTCGTGTTTATGTGATAAGTAATAAATTTCTTGTTAGAACTGACAGTTCTACTTGCAAATCTTTTATGAAGACTAACATTTTTGCAGACTATAAATAAGGACGCCTTGTTAGATGACAAATGTGGTTTAGTGATTACACCTTTGACATTGAGACTATCAAAGGAGAACACAATTATTTAGCAGACTCTTTAACAAGAGAATTATTTGTTGTTGCTTGCAGGTAAAATTTCTGCAAATGGAAGAACTGGACTTGGAATTTCAAATCCAAGAAAAAACGATGGAATTGGCATTCCTGAATACAAAGCTTGAATTCTACAAGCAACAAAAAGCTCTCTTATTTTCGAGGGGGGAGGTGTCAAAATCAAAATCCTCAACATCAAACTCTGCAGCAGCATCATCAGATGAAAATTCTGAACAACAAAATGTCTTAAACCCAGTAAAAGGGAAAAACATACAAGTTGTGGATATTCCACAAAAGCTTGATACCAAGAAGGATATCACCCTTCAAAATGAACCTAAGGCCCATGAACAAGAGTTTAGGCCATAACAGCCTAAAGTCAAGTCCGGTCAAACGGATACATTGGACTTATCATCTGTCCAAACACCTAACCCTTTAGTGTCTTTTGATCTATCTACAGGCTACAAGAAAGTCTATGTAATCTTTGATGGATCATATCGCGGGTATTACAAAGAATGGAAAATCGTGAAACCCAGAGTTAAAAGACTTCCATTCAAACACAAATCCTTCAAAACATTTGAAGAAACCCAAAAAGAGTAAAATCAGTACTGGACAGAAAAAGGCCACCAGACAAGCTCAAAACCAGTCCAACACATTACAAATCCATTACTATTCCTATTGTTCCCAACAAGATTCAGGCCTAGAGGAGCTTGCGGATCACAAATGATTAGATCACCAAAGATTCAAAGCATGATTGAATTATACCAAAGGCTGAGAATGAGCTATGAAGATGTTCTGAAGGCCCCATCACCATTACCAAACAGATTGGTGAATCTCAAGCCAGAAGAAAAAGAAGTTACTGAAAAATAAAGTTCAGTAATCAAAGCACCATTCTCCAATTTCATCAGCCTCAAAGCAGAAGCTAGATCAATAGGAGATGCAACAACAAAGCATCCATTTACAGGATCCTGTGAAGAGTATGGAAAATTCATATTCTTTCAAGGAGTAGCACTAGAACTTGTTGCTGAATCATTCAACTATGGATTGATCAAATTCATTTATCTGAGTCAAGATGCCAAAGAAATCTCGGCATTAACTCCATCACTGGTAAAATCAGTTCTCAAATGGAAGACCAAAGCCCTTAAGACACAGGATAAAACAGTCTTCTTGTCAATAACCAGCACTATCCCTTTTTGAAATGAAGATAATATTTTTAAAGTTTATCACTTTATTGAAATTGAGGTAGTATCACAAAACAAAGTCTTAGCAACACCCACTGTCAAAGAACCAATCCAGATGACAGGAGAAGTTCTACAGGCATGGAGATCAAAGTCATTCAGATCCTTCTTACACAAAATTAGAGGGATTAATGCAAATTCTAAAATTTAGGTAAACCATTCATCAAAATTTATCTTAATGACTTCATCAAACAAAGAACATTTAAACGAAAAAGATGCAAAGAAGATTGTTATCTTTGAAAGATCATTCTACCTGGATGAGTTGAATGGACCAGACCTTCAGAAAGGACAAATGTACAGTTCTATAAAAAATGTGCTTGGTACAGATCATGCATGTGGACACTGCAATAAAGGAAAAGCGAAAGTTGAAGAGTCTCCATCAAAGCAAGTTGGAGATAATTCAGACTCTGAATAATGTATGCAATGACGTCATTCACCAACAAGTGACAATGAAAATATGGTGCCGATACTCTTGTTGCTGGATAAGATAATGAAGTAAGGATCCCTCCATTATAAAAGTTGTTTAAATAGTATAATGTAGGGACTTCTCCATTATGTAAAGTAGATGCCCTTCTGTATATAAAAGGAGCACTACTCAGACTAAGGGAGCATTCCAAATCCACTCATCTCTAGATTTCCCTAAGAGATTTCTGATGCTTTCCAAAACAATGAAAGCTTAAAGCTTTCCTGTAGAAATCAAGGGCTACAACCCAATTATGATGTAAATTAACAGGATAAGGAAGTTATAATCATTATTCCTTCTTCATATATGACAGTCTATTTCCTGTAAACTTTGCTTTTAAAGATCTTTATCCCATTTAAGTGTACGGATCAACACTCTGTCCGTTGTCTTGGCTTTGTTCCGAGTTGACAAGAAGTCATGTGAAGGAACTGATTCCCAGTATACAAAAGGACGCAGTTGTGAGGCACGGCCAGGGAAGCTATCTGAAGAAGCATAAACAGGAAGCGCAGTAGACCCAAGAAGGGAGATATCCCACACAACAAGAAGAAGGTATAATATTATAATTTCCTAAATTCCAGTTATGAAATATGTATCTATGTGGCTTAGCACCTTAGATTTCTACTTCATCAAATTGTTAGAAAACCCTTAAGTATTTCAGATACTTATTAATCATGCTTGATAACATGTATATGAACAAAGTATACTCTTGTTTACTTACAAAAACAGATAGTAGCAACTATCAAACTACAAAGTTATATCTCAGATCTACTGAGCAATTAACTGAAAAGTTTGATTGAGCAACTATAGCAGAAAGTTTGCTTAATAACAATCCATATAGTCTCCAATACTTAATTAATGAATTAGTTGGTGATAATCCAGCTAGACAACAAGCTTTAATTAATCAGCCTAATCCAGGAAGACTCATAAAACAGATTCATCGTGATTCTACTATATTTAACCCGTACCGTATGAATTTTGAACAACTAGATCAAAAAATTGAGGAAACCATCCAACTCATCAAGAGGCTTTGGAGAATTCAATTACATGAATGTGTTGCTAAAATAATAGTAAGCCAGAGAATTTCCCAGCTTACTGAAGAATTAAATTATTTGATTAGAGTATATAATGATAGAAAATACTATTACCATGCCTACAGACAATTTTTGGCTAGTAATGAGTAGTGCGCGTCTATTCCTCTTTAGTTCCGCATTTAAATTTTTAGAGAGCATCCCCAAAATAGTATCAGAGCTATGAAAATAAAGAAAATTCATGTAAAAACTCATGAAAATAAGGAAAAGGGCATAATAGTCATTAGTCTAAAGAAAAAGACAAAATGCCTAAACCAAAACATGAACTAAAACCTACAAATAGCTTTACCCTTTTTTGAAAGATGGTTTTTTTCCCCCTCCAGAAATTCACTTTTAATTTTAAGTTACAAGGAACAAATTATGAACATTCACTCCGTTTGGCAAGCATTTATAATTTAGTTGTTATATAAACAGTCATTTAGTTGTTTTATAAAGAGATCTTTAAAATTTTAATTTTGTGTAAGTGTCGTCACTTAATTATGTAATGTGGAGTTAATGATTAAAATAATGTGAAAGTTTATAAGTTTTCACATCAAATATGTGGCTTAATGATATATTGTAATGTGTCTAAAATTTAAAATTTGAATTAGTTGATAAGTGTAGTGTTCTCGTAGTTCTTTTGTTTGACCATATGATAATTCTAGATGCTTTCGTCATTTCGTGGCATATCTTTTGTCCTTGAGGATGCATCCATCACAACGAATATTTATTGTTAAAATCCACACTACCACGTATAGACACTAGTATGTAATTTAAAACAAATGAGTAGTAAGAAAGCAAAAATTGCAATCTATTATTATACTTAAAAAATATAATTTCTTACTTAGAACAGAATGTACATATACGGAGTGATAGAGATTAAAAATCTTATCGCAAAGTAAATTCTCATTGACAAACATACTTCACTTTAAAAGAATAATTCCTTATTTAGCACAAAATGCATATAAAGGTTAAAATCGCACTACAAAGCAAATTGCTATTGAGAAGCATACTTTTTAAATGTTGTGTGAAATTTTCGAACATTCTGACCTTATTAATGACTTTAGATTCTCTCGCAGTATGCATGAATACATTATCATCAACATTAGCTTTTTGAACTTTCAATATGTTGTTCACGAAACCCAAACATACCACTCTAAGATTTTTGCACTTGGGACAATAATAGAATTAGTAACTTTCTAATCGACGCGAGTCATCATTGGTGAAAACTATCTTTGAAGAGTTCAAAGACATAACTAAAGAGCTTTTGATATGGTAAGGGCCGACCAAAAGGCCAAAAATCAAAAAGACAAACGACCGCTAAAGGACCTTAAACTATTTACCCAAATGTTAAATTACCCGACTGCTAAACAGCTTTTCATATGTGAAATTATTAGACAGATTATTAGAAAAAATTCTTTACAAGGACTCTAGTTACATTTTCAATCAAAGAAAACTAGTCTTTCGCCCTTGCGATGCACGGGAAAACAACTTATAAAATACTCTAATTTAATTATAATAAGTTAAATAATGAATTGTCAATAAATGCACAATATAAATAAAAAAACTTGTCATATAGACCTCTGAAAAATAAAAATAACAAATAAGAAAACGCAAAAAGATATCAAATAAATTAAACTTATTCTAATTTTGAAAATTTTCATTGAACACTACACTTATAATAGAATTGTTATTATCATACCTGTGTAATATACAACATCTTTTTAAAATTTTGATAGTGATTTTCATAAAAAATTAGTTAAATTTTAAAGTTTATGTAAAAAATAAATAAATAAAAGAAAAAGAAAAAAACCAACTTTCTAAATTTAAGAAATTTAGGGACCTAGAAAAAAATTGAATATTCGATTCAATTACGACTTTAAATCTGACAACAAATAAGAAAAGATTGAAAGAAGTTTGGAAAACTTGTAATTGATTGACTAAAATTAGGGCATCAGAAATGGAAGATTCCATAAAAAAAATACCTTATATACTTCAATAACAAATATAAATCTAAATTAATTCTCAAAAAGAAAAAAAGAAAAGAAAATAGTTTGATCGCAAATTTCACTATAGAAAATGGGCCGACAATAGTTTTTTTAATTAATAGTTCTTAATTTATTTAATTAATGTATATAGATAGATTTTACACTGGTATGGCTTTCCCTATTTCGTACAACAATAGTTTTTTTTTTCCTTGTTGTAACATGAAATTCTTCAAACTAAAAGATTCTGTAACATATAGTTTGCTTTTTTTAAAAAAAATTGAAATAGAAATTTATTATTACTCAAAGAATGTACAGACTAGAGCAGAGGCCATCATCTCTGCTCCAAAAACCAAACAAAAAGAAAACAGGGGACCCAAAATAAGGTAAAAACAGCAAGCAAACATCCCAAGAAAACACACCATCAAAGCAAACCAAAAAGAGGCCCAATCAAGCACGGGGTAGGAAACAAAAACCTGCCGCCCACACTAGAAATCCTTTCAAGACGCCCAAAAACGAAACCAGCACCAACACAAGACACCCAGGATCCGCAGCCCAAATAGTCTGGCGACAGGGATCATCAAAACCAAGACATACAGTTACGAGTTGTTTGGCATAGTTTTTTTTTTTTTCATTTATAAATTCAATTACTATTGATTTGATAATTACTCAATAATTATTATATATTTTAAATTTTAATTAAATCTCTACTACTCATTTTCAGTCCTTATAAATTAACTTTATAAATTTCACTAAACGGCTTACTTTTTTTTTTGCCCCAAAAGAGATTTCTCATTAACATAAAAAAGCATGGTACGAAGAACACATGACGACCAAGAAAAGAAAGAGGCAGAGGAAGCCAACTTTTTTGTTGGTTCTTCCTTTTTTTGATTGCTATATAAATTTGGAGGTGGGTTTCTTGTATCTTTTAACGACTACAAATTACAGCTGCCATGGCCCCAAAACTTTAGATGATTGATTAACCTTACAGCAACGAAAAAGAAGAATGGAATGTGCGGAAAAATCAACTGTCCCGCTTTTAGGACTCTTAAAAATTGGGAGAAAGGATGAAAATTATAAGAGAATATGGAAAAACAGAGAATTAATGTACCTTTAGAACTAGAAAAAGAGGACATAAGCTAAACGATTTGAGGGGATGAAACCACCGCAGTGAGGAAAAACAAATCAAAGAAATGTACAGAGAGAGAATAAAAGAGAACTTTCGTGTTTTTGGAGGAAGAGGGTGGGCAAAAATCAAAATTGATGCCAGGAGGAAAGGAAAAAGGATGAAGGGGGACGTGGGCCTGTGCATGTCCAATCCACGGTCATGGTCCTTAAGTGATATATAGAAGAGAGACGTGGAGAGATAATCATTTTAATTGAAAGTGAATGAAATGAGGCGTAAAGAAAAAAAAGAGGGAAAAATGAAAGAAAGTCGAAAGTTAGATAAAAATTTAAAAATAATGATAAAATAGTAATGGAGAACATGTAAAACGAGGAAATGAAAATAAAGATAGTGTAAATAAGAGAAAAATAATTAAAAAAATTAAAATAATATAGGATACATATGGGTGAATTTCATTTTTATGTGTGTGTATTTCCCCTCCGTGGCTTTAGACCTGCACCCTTTATCTTGGTGATCGAGAAAAAAAGGATAAACAATTACACTAATGGAACCACGTCATTTTTGTCAATAATTGATACGAATAGTGTCAATAGAAACAAGCCTTCTTTATACTTTAACAGGATGTGCAGTGATAATGTAAAAAAGGTTAACTGAAAGTGTGAAATTTAATTTTTACAAAAAACACGTTGTTGGTAATTATTTAATAAATTTTTATTTTTAATCTTAAATGGTCGGCCAAACAAATTGAATTGCCGATTCTAAACCACACATTCTATGTGACACTCATTTATTGAGTGTGTTGAGTGATGAACTCTTAATACACCCAATCAATGAGTATTACGCTATCCTTTAGACACCATAAATAGTGTCTAAAGGACACCATAAAAGCACCATATTCTAGACACTCGACAACAGAGTCAAGAGAATAGTGGGTCGGTCAAATCTATATCATTTTTAATTAAGACTTGTGCCATTTGGGGAAAAAATCTTTACCTATATATTAATTAATACACTTAAGTTATTTTCTCATTTTTTTATTTGGTAAATTTTACGGTAACTGTTCCTTTTCTTTTTAACAAAAATTTTTGAAAGAACTTAAAAAAAACTTAAACTTGTGACCAGTGGGTTTAACAACTAAACCTTAACTATTTTGCCAATTTGTTTTGTTTATTAATTTTTTTGACTAATAAATTAAAATACCAAATTTAAAATGTCAATTCTAAAATAAACTCTAATGCTTCATAATTCTTTAATTTACTATATCTACCATGTGTATTAGTGAGTTTAATGTTATTTAAATTTTTTAATACATTTTACATTTTTTTTTGAATTTGTTAGGCTTATTAGAATTTTTTGAAATAAAGTGGGTAACAGGTTTTTTTTTTATTGTTGTGTGTGTGTGTGTATATATATATATATATATATATATATGAAGAATTATATGTAAGCATGTATGTTGTCTTTTAAACGATCCTGAATTTTATGATTACTAAGTCCATTGAGTTTATTGATTCAATTAATGTATACTTGTATTTTTATATTTTCTACAACGATATAAACATTACATATTCATGTTTAACTATCTAATAATATATTTTAGTAAGTTTTTAGTTGCACTGGTAGTTTAACTAGTTATAGTATTATATATAATAATTATTATACAAATCCTGAATAATAACAAATTATTTAAGAACACAAGAGAAGAAAAATAATGGTTTCTTTTCTTTATTTTTGTATTTTTAAATTTTTGTACTGAAAAGCTTAAAAAGATAAAATATGGTTCGATTTCTTTTCTAAAAAGTAGTTGAAATATTAGTTCTCTTATATGTCTTATTTAACGTGCATAGTTATAAAAAAATAGAATTATTAAAGCTGAATAATCAATAAATGAAAGAATTATTAAATAAACTTTTCTTAATCTATGTAAAAAAAAGAATATGACCAAAAGAATATGACTATCTTTTGAGACGAATGTAATAATTACAATCTATATATTAATTAAATAAATGGGGATTCAAAAAAATAAAAATAAAAAAGTTGTATTATATTTATATCGCAGTTTTCCCACAAAAAAAACTGTTAGTAGGGTGTTTTAGGACATTTTTATTTCATATTGCGGTAATATATGCGGTATTCTAAATTTTTCAATTTTTTATTCATTTACTATTTTGAAATAAGATTCGCTATTAAATTTAATAGTTAATAGATAATTATCATCATTTAATTTTTTAAATTATCGATAAATTTGATTATCTAATTGTCTAATATATCTTGAAATTTGTAGTTGATAATTAATAGAAATTAAACATATATTGTTAGTATAAGTTAATTGAAAATTATAATTGTAATTTCTTTCGGTACAAATGGATATTAATAATTACGACCATAAATTATTTCATACAATGACATTTATCTAAATTAGTGAAAAAATATTTATTTGTGTCAACAATAACAATCATGCTAGAAATTGTTGTAAACTATAGTTACTTTAAGATGACAATAAAAATATTACATTATTCTTTGGGTTGATTAAAAATTAATTATTCTTTATTGAGTAACGTAACCTTATAAAATTTCACTAATAAAAAAACTTATAAAATGTCATATTATTTATTATTTTAAATAATTTGATATGTATTCTTCTAGTGTAATGTACGAGTGAGAATTTAGTACATATTAAGTAAGAGCATAAAAGAAAATTAATATTTTTATTATTTTTCTAATAAGAAATTAGATTATATTTTAAGATTGGTGAAGAATGAAAATTATAAGGATAGAGATAAGGTAATACCATTTGGAGTTGGATGACGTGAAGCAGTCGTTAATTATCACATTTACGAAATACCCACCGTCAAATTCCGATAGTTATAACATTTATTAAATACCCACCGTCAAATTCTGATGATATTAATGTTCTTGTCGAACCATTTGTAAATAAATGCTGGTTTTTGGATATCAACGACAACAACTACTTCCTGTTGCACAAAGATATTTCATTTGAAGAATTATTAACCAAATCACATATTTTTATTTACTCTCTCCGTCTCATAAAGATATTCTCTTTTGGTTTTTCACATAAATTAAGAAAACTTAATTAATGTTATTGGAAATGTATAATTTAAGAATATATTTCTTAATATGCCGTTTAGTTATTTAATATTTTATTTTATTTCTTCTTTATTGTTAATTTCCATACACTATAAATAAAGATATATTAAAAAACTAAAACTTAATTAAGGAAAATGAAATATAATTTGAGACAGATATAGAAGGAAAAGGGGAATACTTTGTGGGAATGAGGGAGTACTAAATAATCACCCACTTAAATTAATTTCTCCCTGGTACTTGACTGTCACGGCGGTTTCAACCTCTCTCTATCTCTCTCTGTGCAAAATATGGAAAGAATCAATAGAACAAAGCAATTATTGAATCAACTAAGTACAATCAAGAAAGTTCGATAGTGGAAGATTAAATTCAAAGAAAACTCATTTTTCATTCCGACAAGAAAATGGCCATTTCGAGGTCCACGGTTCCGGTCTCGGCAATGACTAGCAAGGAGGCATTTACATTTTGTAGTGTGTGGATTCCATAAGTTTAGCCTTTCTTTTCTTGGAGAGCGGATTTAATGCGGTATTGTCGAGTCGCACAAGAAATCAACAAAGGATGCATATCATTAAAAGAACGCCAATCACAAGTCGAATTGATGCTGTCAACAACAATAATCTAGTTAATATTTCGGCCAACATTCAGAGAAATGGAAGACCGGAAGTGTTTGCTGAAAAGCTACTGTGGAGACTGGGAGGAGTCAGGGTTGCCTGCAAGTAAGTGTTTTCAGTCCTGTAGTGTTTCATTGTAAGGCTAATCCAGTAAATTTAAGTGCGCGTAAAAAAGAATATATTTTAATTTGTCCGTATTTAAAATGTGGTCTTACTGACAATTTTGTTAGTGGAATCTAGTTTCCCTTTTCATTTTTCACATATAAGAAAATTACATTAATATTATTGAAAATGTACAATTTCCCTTTAATTCTTTTGTATTTTTTTTATATTACAAAAGAGATTGTAAGGGTCTGAATTGAACCTTTGACTAAGGGTTTAAGAATCTAACTAGGATGTCATCAGACTACAGGGGCCTTGGCAATTTTTCTTTATTGTTGATCATTATACATTAAAAATAAAATAAAAAAATAATTAAGGAAAGAAGAATATATTTAGGATGGATAAAAAAGGAAAAAAAGGAATATCTTTGCGTGATAGAGGGAGTATAAAATTTTAATATTTCCTATGTCCCACAAAAATAGATTTAGAGCATTCTCAACTCAAGTTATGTTCAACCGCGAGAAGGTGGCGGGATTACACCGCCACCCTGTTTATATAAGAGGGCCAATAATAGCCCTATATGTAGGCAGGGTGACGGTGTAACCTCGTCACCTTCTCGCGGGTGAATATTTTGGCTCCCAACACAATATCAATATTATATATTTGGCAAATTTTAACGTCAGGGATTTTGAAAATAAAAGAAAGAAAAAGTCATAGGCAATGTCACAAACATATTTTTCTCTCAATATTCTCATATCGCTTTATGACTAACACCATGCAGAGAAGATACTCTTAAATTCATTTTCACAAAAAATTAAGAAAAAATCAATTAATATTTTTTAGAAAAGTAAATTTTAGAACTGTTTTTCTAATATGCCTTTTAATTTGCAAATTATTTAACTTTTTTTTTTTACAAGACACATTATTTAATCTAACTTTAATTCTGGTATATTGTTGTAAAAATACACATTAAACATGAGTATATTCAATTATTTGGCAACCATTTATAATTTAGTTATACAAACAACCATTTAATCGTTTTATAAATATATTTAAAATTAAAATTTTATATAAATGTCGTCACCTAATTATGTTATGTGAAGTTAATGATTAAAATAATGTGAAAGCTTACAAGTTACATCATATCAAATATGTAGCTTAACGGTACGTTGCAATGTGTCTAAAATTTAAAATTTAAATTAGTTGATAAATTGAGTTAACTTTGTAGAGCTTGTTCTTGGGAGCTTTATGTAAAAGCGTATTAGATTTATAGAAGAATTAATGAGAGTACGTGCATTACATGTAAAGTGGCGGTAATAATGTGCTTATTGATACGAACAATTTAGTATGGAGGCACAAATTTGTAAATTAGGGTCAATTGTACAACTGTAACGATATACTTACTGATAGAAATAGTGGTCCATACCAATAACACAAGAGATTTTTTTAAAACAAAGTCTTGCGGTGCAATTTAGATACTTAAGCAAAAAATGGTCATTGAAATATAAAAAACATAGAAATAAATAATTAATTTCAAAGTTGTTAATAATATACATGAAACTTTAATGCTAAACTCAAATAAGGTAGGACATTTTCAAGCTTATTTTAGAACTTTAAATTATACCTGGCCGAGCACCCGTTAGATCTTCAATGGTATAGGATTTGCAACAACCTATACCACTTACCAGCCACCCTCTCAAGAATCACTTCCACCCGTCACTTTTTGTAAAAGTTCCTTGCGACACATATAATAATTCTAGATGCTTTCGTCGCATATCTTTTGTACTTTAAAGATGCTCGCCTGTGTTCATCCATCACAACGAATATTTATTGTTAAAATCCACACTACCTATAGGCACTGGTATGTAATTTAAAACAAGCCTAGTAAGAAAGCAATAATTGCAATCTAATATTATACATAAAAAAAAAAAAACTGAGTACAAAATGTGTATATATATATATATAGAGAGAGAGAGAGATTAAAAATCTTATCACAACGTATATTAGCATTGACAAACATACTTTATTTAAAAAAAGCAATAATTCCTTATTTAGCACAAAATGCAAGTAGAGGTTAAAATGGCAATACAAAGCAACCACCCTTTTTAAATGTTGAGTGAAATTTTCCAACCTTTTGACCTTATTAATGCCTTTGTTTCTCTCACATTATGCATGAATGCATTAGCATTAGCTTTTCAGTTTTGGGTAGCTAGAAGCTTTCAATATGTTGTTTACGAAACGCAACGTACCACTATTATCTTTGTACTTGGGACAATAATGGAAGTGGTAACTTTCTACGTCATCATTGGTGAAAACTATCTTTGATAAAGAGCTTTTGCCATAAGCTCCTTATTTCGCAGACCAAAAAGCCAAAATCAAAAAGACAAATGACCGCTAAAGGAACTTTAACTATATTTACCCAATTACTAGATTGCTAAATAGCTGAAATTATTAGCCAAATTGTTAGAAAAAATTCTTCATCGGGACTCCAATTAAATTTTAAATAAAAGAAAATTTTGCATTGGTATGGCTTTCCTTTTATTGTACAACAGTTTCTTTTTTCTTTTCGTAACATGAAATTCTTCAAACTAAAAGATTAACAAATAATTTGCTTTTTTCCTATAGAGAGAGAGATTTCATTATCATAAAGAAGCGAAGTACAAAAAACACAATAGTAAACCTTAAGCGTGGGATTTCGGGTTCGGCTACTGGACTGATCAAGTTCAGACCAAATATTTCGGTTCATGTTTGAGTTTCGTCTAGAAAATGGCAAGCCTGTTCAGGTTGGGTATCGGTTCAGATTCGGGTAACACTTTGGGTTTTTAAGATATCTAGCGTATATTACATGAATGCATAAACAGAAAAAAAAATTAAATAGGCAAGAATAATTTTAAAAAAATTAAAGTATCTATAATATACTAATAATGATTAGATACTAATGTAATAAAATTAACAATTGGATACTAGCATTTAGCTAGTTGGCTTTATTTATATTTTAATTTTATAGTTTTATTATAAACTTGCAGTATTGTCAAGTAATTAATTAAAAACAATTTGTCCTTTATAAATCACATAGCGTATATATAAAAACTAGTAAAATTCTCATAGAAAAAGACAAATTTACATTCTTTACACAAATCTAAAGTTTCATGTGTAAAGGAGACAGTATAGTGAATATGTAATTGTGAAACGAAGGAAATTGTTTTGTCGATTGGGATAAAATTAATTAGAAATTTGAATTTAGAAATTTTGGGAGTAAAAAATGTTTGGGTTTGTTCAGGCTTTTCAAGTTTTAATTTAAACCCGAAGTCCGTCCAAACCCTTTTGGTTTCGGGTTCGGGTACTCAAAACTTTAAAATTTTTATTCACTGTTCCATCATGTTTAGGTATATTCGAGCCGGGTTCGGATAACCCAGTCGGTTCAGGTTTTTTGCCCAACGCCTAAACCCACCAAAAAAAGAGAGGCAGAGGAAGCCGACCTTTTAGCTGGTTCTTCCTTTTTTGATTGCTCTATAAATTTGGAGGTGGGTTTCTTTGAATCTTTTAACGACTACAAATTACAGCTGCCATGACCCTAAAACTTTAGACGATTGACAAACCCTACAACCCAAAAAAAAGGGGGGGGGGGGAAGAATAGTATGTGTGAAAAAATCAACTGTCTGTCTTTTAGGACTCTAAAAAAACTGGGGGGAAAGGATGAAAATCATAATAGAATATGGGTACCATTACAACTTGGAAAAAGCGGACGAGGACAAAAGCTAAACGATTTGAAAGGATGAAACGACGCGGTGAGGAAAAACAGGACAAAGAAATGTGGGGAGAGAGAAAATAAAAGAGAGCTTTAGGGTCCGTTTATTTACATTTATAAACTCAATTTATAAAGAGAATTTATAAAAAGTAAAAATAAGTGGTGGATATTTAATTAAAGTTTAAAATGTGTAGTGATTGTTGAGTAGTTGTCGAATTAAGGGTAAATGAATTTATAAATGAAAAAAATAAATAATACTAAATAAGCCCTATGTGTTTGTGGAGAAAGAGAGTGGCAGAAATCAAAATTGATGTCAGGAGGAAAAGAAAAAGGATGAAGGAGTGTTGGAGTGGTGTAGAGGAGAGATGGAGAGAAATTATTATTTCAATTGACAGTGAATAAAATGAGGTGTAGTGAAAAACAAGAGTGAAAATTGAAAAAAAAAAAAAAGGACAGAGGGGGAAGAGGGAGATAAAAATTGAAAAATAATGATAAAATAGTAGTAGAAATGTAAAGATAAAAGTGTATTTATAGACCTTATATACGTAACACTAGGAAATAAAAGTGCGGAAAAATAGTGTAAACGAGAGAAAAATAAATAAAAGAAAAGTAAAACTAAAATAAAATAAAAGACATATGAGATCCACATCATTTTTTTTCCTTAAGGAGCCACCTCATTTTGTGTGTATCTTTTCTATGTGACTCTGGATCCCCGCCCTCTATATTGCTGATGTTCTTAGAGAAAACAAAGGTAAAAAATTATACTGATGGGACCTCCGCCCTCTATATTGGTGATGTTCTTAGAGAAAACAAAGGTAAAAAATTATACTAATGGAACGTTGTTATTTTTGTCAACAATTGGCTTGAATATGCCAATTGAAACAAGCATTTTCTACATTATAAAGATGTACAGTGTGGTAATAAAAAAAATTATTGAAACTTGTAAAAATTTATTTTTTTTTAGACAGTATGTTGTTCGCGTTAATTTAATAAATTCGTACTTTTTTAAGGTCCAAAATACAAGCCAAAACAAAGTGATTGATTTGTCGATCTGGACACTCGACAATAATGTCAAGAGAACCTTTGGACGGTCAAATCTATATGATAAAGACTTGTACCATTTGGGGAAAAATAATCTTTATTACTCCCCTTGCTTCAGAAAAAATAATACAGTAATTATTTTCACATTAATTAAGAATCGATAATTAATATAATTAAAATATTAAATTTTACCTTATTTTTTACATATACCTTTATATATCTCATTAATTGTTTAAAATATTTTTAATGTATTATTATTTATATAATAATAATTAATTAGAGATATATATAAAAATAAAAAATTAAATATTTAATATGATAAGTTTTATTTTTTTAAAATAAACAAAAATAGAATAGTAGAGTATCTTTATGATATAAAGGGAGTATATTACGTATAATAATTATATATATCATGAAAAACAAATTATCTAGAAACACAAATTTGTTGTTACTGTAATTTTGTTCGATGACTGTCACACTTGTGCCGGTGCTGTGTGCACTTTGTATTCCTATTAAAAATTTTTTCGTTTTTTGAACACCCAACCAAAAGAGTAAAAAAAAAATGAAAAGGAAAGAAAAAAGGACTGTAAATTTCTGCCTATAAATGCACATGAAAGCATGAAACTCATCTCACTAGTCACTACATAAAAACCACGTTAGAATAAGCTCCTCCCTCTTTAATCATGTCCAAGAACACCATGTTTCCGGCGGAGGAAGAAATCCACGTCGCCTTCCTTCCAAGTCCGGGCATGGGCCATTTAATTCCCCTCTTTGAGTTTGCAAAACACCTCGTCCACCACCACCACCACCTCCGCGTCAGTTTTCTCGTCATCACAGCTGGAGCCTCGGCGGCGCAGGACCAGTTCCTCCAGTCCACCACCATCCCACCGGAACTCCAAATCATTAACATCCCACCACCGGACATCTCCGGCCTCATCACCGACGACATGCTGGTGCTGACTCAAGTATGCGTCATCACTCAAGAATCCCTCAAACCTTTGAAGCCCATTTTAATGGCGTTAAACCCTAAAGCTCTCGTCATTGACATTTTTACCACTCAGGCTATGGATGTTTGTGAAGAACTGGCCATTCCTGTTTACTCATTTTTCACTGCTTCAGCTGCTTTACTTGCATTTTCTTTGTACCTTCCCACAATGGATGCCCAGGTAGACGGTGAATTTGTGGATCTTCCCGGGGCGGTTCAAGTCCCTGGTTGCAAACCGATTTGCACCAAGAACCTTCTTGATCAGGTGAGGTCCACTGTCTTTAGTCTAAACGCAGAGAATTACTTAAAAATTTTATTATATAGAAAAAATGATAAGCAGTTGTTTGATTTAATTTATGATAGTTGATTTATAAAAAAAAATTATAAAAAAGTTAAATAAGTTATGTAGATTTAATAAAAATTTAAAATTTATAATTATAAATGATTAATTGTGAAATTAATAGTAAGTGAGATTATAATATATTTTAATAAAGAAGATGAATCGGACTAAAATTGTTTGGAGAACACAGGGTACGGGCCTACGGTCTTGGTTTGCCGGGCCCAAATCCGCCACAGACCACAAGTTTAAACACTTGAATAAACTCATTTATTTACATGTTTGTTGCTATGTAGAACTCTCAACTCGGATAGTTTCTCTTGTGGTACGGTCAAATAAAAAAGAAACACCCATCCTTTATTGCACGGTGACTGATGTGGTGCTAACATACCAGCGTCACGGGGATTTATATTTCATCCTTACTGGAAGGAGATTATCTTTACCCATATAGTGCATGCTTAGTATGTATCAGTACGAGTATTTATATTAATAGTGTTAAATTAGATTATTAGTAAAGTTGGTAATTAACAAGTCAAAAAAATAACTACATTGATAGTGTTAAGAAAGTTATTAAAAGAATTCTTTTTTATTTATTTAATAAAGTTTAAATAATAACTTTTGACAATAATAGAGTCCATGAGAAGAGTTCCATTATTTGTGGGTAAATAAATAAATAAAGAATAGTCTTCTTGACGTAAAAGAGGTGTTAAATAAATTAATGTGGTCTGTACCAACCTGCATCAAATTAAATGTATTTATATTTATCTCGGTTAATTTTTCTTTCGACGTGTAAAACAATTCATAGTATTCTATTCTATGAAAATACTAGTCCCAACAATATTTGTACTGTTTATGTAAAATAATAACAACAACTTAACTAGGTCAGAAATCACCTTCCAATTCTTGATTAATTATATATATCTATTAATTTAATAATACTAGTATTAGTAAAATAATAGCGTGTATTTCAATTATGTTGATAATTTTATTTGAACTTATACGTATCTGTTAAGCTTTTAATTATGACAATGTCATTCATTTGCATAGTGTCTCACAATATTTTGTTGGAATTCATTTATGTTCATGTGACAAACGTATAATAATTACCCCCACTTTGCAAAAGACAGGTAAATAGTAATTTTCAGTAGATTTTAGTGATTTTGTTTAACACATCTAAGACGACACTTCAAATAATTGTTAAATTTAACTTACACGTGAGTCATTTAACAACAACTTAAAATGTAGTTTTTACTTATATAGATAGTTAAATTTAGCAACATTAATGTGGATGCTCTCATGCGTTTCTTTTTTATCGAGTTACTTATTAAATCATGAGTCTCGTTGCATGACATTTCTAACACATGTTTATCTTTTGGGTCAATGTTAATTACAGGTAAGAGACAGAAAAAATGCAGATTATGGATGGTATTTGTTTCACACGAGCCGGGTGCTCCAGAGCGCGGGCATTTTAGTGAACACATGGCAGGATCTTGAACCGGTTCCGCTCAAAGCATTGAAAGAAAATGCATACTTTGAAGAAATTTCGTGTCCACCGGTTTATCCAGTCGGCCCGCTGGTAAAGGAAGATGAATATTTTACTGCATCTGGATGCAAAAATCATAGAGTGGCTGGATAATCAACCAAAGAATTCAGTTCTTTTCATCAGCCTCGGAAGTGGGGGAACGCTATCCACTAAGCAGCTAACGGAATTAGCTTGGGGTCTTGAAATGAGCCGGCAGAGGTTCATTCTGGTGGCGCGTGAGAGATACGATGCTAGCGTGGACGGCGTATTTTTCACTTCGGGAAGCGATGAAAACGACCCATCGGCTTATTTGCCCAAAGGGTTCATGCAAAGGACTAGAGAATTTGGGCTAGTCGTGTCTTCATGGGCCCCGCAAATGGCGGTGCTCCGCCACGAGTCAACTGGAGCGTTCTTATCGCATTGTGGATGGAATTCGACATTGGAGAGCATAGTACACGGTGTGCCTATGATCGGGTGGCCGCTGTATGCTGAGCAAAAAATGAATGCGGCGGCACTGGTAGAGGAGGTGGGGATAGCAGTGAGGCCGGTGGCGGAGCTGGGAGGAGAAGTGATCGGAAGAAAGGAAATTGAGAGGGTGGTTAGGGAGGTGATGGAAGGGGAAGAAGGGAAAGCCATTAGGGAGAAGGCTAAAGAGTTGAAGGAAAGTGCATGTAAAACAATGCAGAAAGGGGGATTGTCGTTTGGTTCAATATGTCGTGTCGTTGAGCTCTGGAAGATACTTTGATTGTGCAATAATTATTGCAAATTTGCAAGAACAAAAGAATTTGCTTCTCTGAAACGGCTGCTTTTTTTTTTCTTTTTTTTTTTAGGGTGTGCTGCGTGTCGGTTTTTTGTTTTTTTTTTTTT